>LNAC01000104.1:957039-1084312 GCA_002007465.1 Ailurus styani | reverse complement strand
AATATATATACACAAGAGATAGAGACATATATATATATATATATATATATATATATATATATATATATATATATATATATATAAATGTACTTGTAACTCTACAGTAAAGTTTATTTTTGGTGCTCTTATAGCACATCAGTGTAAACAGTTTAACTTGGCTTTGTTTTATATTTTAAAACATTCCTTGTTGTATTTTCAAGATTTAAAGCAATTTTCTAGTTCTTCCTTTTCACAGAAAACGAAGATTCTGGATGTGGTTTAATCATAAATAATTCATAAAATTAAATACATTCACTAAAAAATAAACTACAAAGTAAAAAAATGAAAAATAGATATTTATTGAGAGGGAAAGGAGAACCATTTCCCACATTAGAGCTCTGGTGTTGAATATTCAGTGCGATTTGATATATTTTAATTGCTATTGCACTATAACACCCTTTCCTTTGAAAATTCTTTGGGTGTGCTTCCCTGTTCTACCTAAATTAGCTGATAAATCACACAAACCAATAACCAAGGGCCTTGGTTGTTGTAGGAGTGAAGCCTTTAAAAATGGTATCATTCTTCTGATACTTTTTTTTTTTTGTGATACTTATTTTAAGGAAAAAAAAGTCATTATGTATGTGCCTTGCACATTTATGTAAATACAGTTCACATTGCTGGTCTCATTTGTCCTTGTTTAAAAGGAAAAAAAGATTATTATAACTTCAGCTCACTTTGAAAATATCTGTCCACTTTTTTTCAAAATACTTCCTCATACTGTGGCCAGCTCTGCCTATATCAGAATCATCTTCATTAAATGTTTCACAGTTGTCAAAAACAAGCCTGACATCTACAGCAAAGGTTTCAAGGTTTGGATATCTGAAAGAAAACACATGATTTAGAGGTTTTTATAGGGTGGCTTTGTTTTAAAAAACAAACGAAGAGGTAATAAAGGTAAAATGAAAAAGTAAAACTGAAAGAAAAAAGATTAGGATAACTACAGTTAAACTGACATAAGACATATTATACTCTCTTATAGATGAACATTTAAAAAATTGCATGTGTTCTGAACCATGTAGGATTTAAAAAGATTAAATGGAAAAAACACATTTCTCTGAAGATCAAGATATATTTCAACTAGCATTTTCCCCACATCCACTTCCCTGTTTCACCTGTACATAGTGCGCTGTCCCAGGACTCATCCCACCTGATTGGTTTATTAGTTCCTCTGACCAGTTGTGGTACCCTCTCATCCATATTCAAAACTATTTAGTTACAGTAGAAATAATGGAAATGCTTCCTGTGCACCGTAACATTACACTTATACTGTAGTTTTTACATACATCCCAGGATATATTGTTCTGTGTTAATTCTTCCCCATTTCCCATTTCTCTTCTCTCTTCACATGTGCTCTTTTGCTCAAGCACTGGAGTATGATAATCCAAAACTGGCAAACAAAACAAAACAAAACAAAACAAAACAAAACACACAAAAAAACTCTATCCCCTTATCAGAGATAACATTTTGAAGACCTGCCTTTCCATAAAAAGCACAGTGGCTTCAGTGCTTTTTTGGTGGGATAAGCCTAATCTTTCTCTGTGAAAAACATGGCAAAGAGAACAGAAAGGTAAATGAATCTGCCTAACTCATTTGTAAAAAAGGAGTGGTTTCTTTGAAGCCAACACAAGCCAGACCAATACATTTTGAAAGAGAGCTTTTAGAAATTTAAATTATTTTTTAAAATTAATTCTAACATATGGTAATCAAAATACTAAAATAATTAGAAATACCCTTGAAGTACACACTGAAACTCTGAGCCTTGGTAAAAGTGGAATTATTTCTTTGATGGGATACCTTGTACAGCCTTCCACTCCTTCTCACTTCCCTCTGCTATGTGCAATAATAGAATAACATTTCTCTATCTGTAATGAGCGCACAAAATTATTTCAGACCTTAGGTAACCTCACCCATTTTCCTGTTCTTCTGGGAATTATTAATATTTTTTAATGAGGGGAAAATCATGTAACATAAAGTTAGCCATTTTAAGGTGGACAATTCAGTAGCATTTAGTACGTTCACAACATTTACTATCACCACCTCTATCTACTTTCAAAACATTGCCATTGCCCCCAAAAGAAACCCTATATCTTCTATTCAGGAGTTGCTCCCCATTCTACCCTCTCCCATTCCTGGCAACCACTAATTGGTCTTTCTCTATGGATTTGCCTATTCTGAAATTTTGAAATAAATGGAATCATAGAGCGTGTGTGGTAATAATTTTTATAAAATATTTAAAAGTTACTTTGAGGAATATTTCTCTCTTTAGACTGTTCCTTACCATAAGAAAATGTTAATTATTAATGCTGGGGAGACTAGAATCCAAGACAGAATTCTAGGTGAAATTCTAGGTGAAACAAACACTATTCCCACAGTTGATGGAACCCAGAAAGGTGCATTAAAGCAACTACTTTTCCCCCCTCTATTTGATAAATCTCTAGCTTAAACATTTGAAATACTGTTTATGAGTTTTGGTTCTAGCTTATTAGTTTGGGTTTAATCAAACAACTTGGAGTTAGAGGAGCTTGAATCTACTAAATTTTGCTTCCCACAAAGCTGGTATCACAAGATTATAGAGAACTGCTTCCTTCTCTCTGCTTGGCTCTGCTGTGACTTCCTCCATTCACCAGGACTCATTCTCAAAAGGGAACATCAATGTTTTGGTAATGTCTAAGCTCTGTGTTCATGTTTATTTTGGGGATTTTGAGGTTTAGGTTCATCCTCCATCCAGGAACTAGAGACATATGTAAAGCCTTTCTGTGTAAGTCTTTGTCCTGGCCATATTGATTTTAACTATGCTACCCGCCTAAACATCTGATTGTTTTTGATAGAAAAAGCAAAATAACTAGTTCATATCTAGACAGGAGCTATTGCTTTTTGGATCACATTACAATCAATAGTTTTAATGGTATTAAATGTTGTCTGAAATTGGGCAGGTTCCTTCTGTAATTTTTTAAAAAATAAAACAAAACAGATGTAATCTTTTGAAACATGTGAGACAGAAACTGATCATTTCGAGTTAAGTTCTACTCAACTCTTACAAATTGAATGTAAATAAAGGAGCACAGTGATTTTCACCAAAAGAGGATCTAGGAGGAACTAAATAACATACTACATTATAAGGTAATCACAATAACAACAATAATAATGTAATTAAAATCTCTTTTATAGATATTCTTTCAATGTAAAGTTCCTTCTTTCTCCGTATTTTTTGTGCCTTTGCCTGAAGTTATGGTCACAGGGTACATTAAGCTAAACCAGTAATAAGGGATAAGAAGAGCTGAGGAGAATGAAGAAGAGAACACATACCACTCGCAGTGCCTGGCCATTCACATGTGCAATGCTTTTGTGTGAGCTTATTTTGTAAGTAAATGGTCTCATTTCTGGGGCTTCAAAATGGGTCACTGTTCAGAACCAAGTAAACTCCATTAACAGTGGCTACTCTGGTAGGAGTTTGAGGTGGTCTAACAAATATCATTAACTATGGCCAGAGTCCCTTTACTCTTCAAGTAGGATCACAAAGAGAATATAGTAGAGAAGAGAAAATAATAGTTTTCTTCCACATTTAATAAGTACATTTTTAGTATTCTCTAACAACTCATAATGAAACTTTTAATATTTAAAAAATTAAATATTTAAAAAATTTTTAATTTAATTTAAAATTTCCAATAAACTTTTATCTCTATATTGTAATGATTTGAAAAGATTACAGTCAATTTTTGTTAAATCCACATGAAATATTATCAATATTCCACTGATATACAATATAAGCTCCAACTTATGTTATTTACTTACTTTGGAAGGCTTCCCTCTTACTTTGGTTTACCTCTCAGGCTGGGTTTGGTGGCCTTCCAATGTCAAAGGCAGCTTATCACACTGCTTTTTAATTGTTTAAACAATTTTAATGGACTTGTCTTCCATACCATTCTACGCTAGCCAAACACACATATACATACACACACCCTCTCCAAAGGCAGGTCCTTTAATTTTTAGCTCACTAGAAGAGTACCCAGCACATATTAGGCATTCAATAAATATTGAACTGAAATTATTTACTTACTGTCCACTACTTAATTTCTCTCTAATTGTGGAAAAATCCATAGGCTTCTTAATAACTTTCTTATAACCAGGAACAAGTTTCAAGTTTACAGGAAGTAGAAAAGGCCATGCATCCTCATGAGTTTCCATTTCAGTAAGGATCATACTTTAAAAAAATAATAATGTTTGAAATCAGTATCTGTGCTTTAGAATTATCTATTTTTACTAAAAACTTAATTTTTATAATCTTTCAAGTAAAAACAGTACAAATTAATTTAAAAAGATGAATACATTTATTTATATTTTTTAGACTTTACATTTTCCTATTTATACAAATTTTTTTAAGTCACCTTTAATATAGTAGAAAGTTTCTAAGCAAATAAAATGAAATGTTATAAATATATTGTACACGCAAACTGAAATGATACCTGCAAAGAGCGAGGTCTTTGGAGTCATCTCTTTTAGGTTTCTTAACAGAAGTAAAACTTTCCTGTTTTGACAAGTTAACAGAAGTGTTTTCCTCCATTTTTCTTTTTTTCAGGTCTTTGTTTCCTCTTTTTAGTGAACTATTTGTAGATGCAGAGTCTTCATCTTCAGTATCCCCTGTTAAAGTTACTTTCTTGCCTTTTTTTGACTCATTAGTCTTTTTTCCTTTGACGTGAAGTTTTTTAATTTTTAGAGTTTGACCACTTGCCTTAATTTTAAAAAAAAGTAGATGAGGTATAAGAAAATAACCATCTACAGACCTCCTATTATTCTAAATTATGAAAGTCTGATAGGACAAACAAAAAGAATATTATCTCTGATCTAGAAGGTTGATAATTTTATTTTCAAGAGAGATCTATGAATTTGTTCCTCCATAACATAAGGTTAAAATCTAATAAAGCATGAAAATCTATCTTAAGAATTTCTAAAACTTGAAGATGCCGATCTTATGGTAATCCATCTTTGGTACTACAGAATTTAGCAGTATCCCTTTAGTCTAGGTCACTAACCAAATGAGTTTAAAGGTACAAAAGGACTATCTTTTAGAACACAATTCAGAACAAAGGTAAAAATAAACAAAAATATAGAACTTACAAAAAAGACACTTGAAGAGGTAATTAAAAAACTATGTCAAAACATGAAAAATAGCTCACAAAGTGTCTAAAGAAAAAGTCCTTTATAAGTGATTAAATCTACTGGATAAAGGAAAAAAAATTTGCTATAAAAAGAGAGTTCCACTACATTGTGGTTCCCAGGTGTGAACAAAGCAATGGTGAAAAATCAGAGAGAAAGATGTCTGTTTCTGAAGAAAACAATAAAGACATAAAGAGATCATATTTGAAGGATATGAATTCTAGTTTTGGCTCTGTCAGTAAGTAGCTATGAAATTCATACAAAAATATCTGTGAGGCCCTATCTTGTTATCTGTAAAATAAGATAAGCCGCACAACTGGTAAGGTCATTCTAGCTCTAAAGTTACATGAAAAAAAACCCCTCAGTGTAGCCTTTTGCAAGGTAACTACAACTTGCAGTCAGCTCGCAGATATAACAATAAGCCCTCCTCCCCCATTCAGAAATATGGAAATAAGACTGTATTTTGAGAGTTAAATGTTATAATAAATATAATAGATCGTAGATGAGAGATATGCATTTCCAGAATAGTGCTAATAACCCTCTTTTAAAAAATCATTTCTTCTTAGGGCGCCTGGGTGGTGCAGTCAACTGAGCGCCAGACTCCTGGTTTCAGCTGGGGTCATGGTCTCCAGGTTGTGAGACCTGGTTGAGATCGAGCCCTGCGACTGGCTCCTTGCCCTGTGTGAGGCTGAGCGCTGGTCTGGAGTGGGCCTAAGACTCTCTCTGCCCCTCCCTCCTGTACACGCGAGCGCGCCCTCTCTCTGTCAAGTAAATAAACACATCTTTAAAAAAAATATTTCTTCTCTTATGCAGACTGTTAAAAAAATCAGACTGCAGAGCCAGATATTCAGTCTAGCCACAATCTAAAGCTGGATGTATTCTTGAAATAAATTTGGCTGAAAACATTTCTTCGGAGTATTTGATAATAATTTCTTTGAGGATGTTATGAACTTTTCTAGTAATATTTTTAAATAATTGCCCGTAAGCAATTAAAATTATTTGGTTCTTTATTGGGAGGCTAAAGGTATAGTTAAGGAGACATTTTAATTGCCTGAAATAATAAGGCAAACTATAAATCTAATACCTTCCCCATAACATATCAAAGAATCACTACCCCTTGTCACTAACGAAAATAATTAAAAAGTTTTAGTAAGTCTCTTTTCCATTTAGTTTATTAATTTTTATTTACTAATATCTGATACTCTGAGTTTTCATATTACACTAACCTTCTACCACTCTGAAATCATAAAAAAAGAGAAAGAATTCTTAATACAATAAGGAAAAAATCCATTTAATGAAGATTAAATTAGACTGAATAATTATATTACTTAAAAAGAACAAACTTTCATGAATAAGAGGCCAAAACTTCTAGTTCCTTATGTGAACTAAATTATTACTTGGGATCATTTTCACAAATTCATAACTACAGCAGGAAAACATGAAATTTAAATTACAGAATCAAAAGAACTTTGTGTTTAAAAAAATGAAGTTTATATATTTCTTCACTAAATAATGTTTATCAGCTTGTCTCATTACACTGTACACATACCCATACTTTTTTGTTTTTAAGACTTTTATTTTTTAAGTAATCTCTACATCTACGTGGGGCTCAAACTCACAAACCCAAGATCAAGAGTCACATGCTCCACTGACTGAGCCAGCCAGATGCCCCCATATTCACATACTTGTAAATGCAAGCATTTTTTTTTTTTTTTTTAGATTTTACCTATTTATCTGAGAGAAAGAAGAGAGAGAGAAAACACAAGCAGGTAGTAGGGGTAGAGGGAGAGAAAGTGAGACAGAAGCAGACTCCTTGCCGAGCAGGGAGCCAAACTTGGGGCACCATCTCAGGATCTGGAGATCATGACCAGAGCCGAAGGCAGACGCTTAAGAGCTTAACCGACTGAGCCACCCAGGCACCCCTAAATGCAAGTTTTTATACAGTTACTCTGTTACCTGATTGATTTTGTTCTGGGACAGAGATGCCCTACTCTCTACCCTTTTTCTCTATCCTGTTATAACCCAAATTCAAAAAGGAACTTCAGTATGTCTAAAGCAGAACCAGAAGATTACACATACGAGGGCACATTTCTGTTGTTTGTATATTTATATATCAGAAGTTTGTGACTTGGTGGCTTACAGGCTGTAAACAACTCACAGAATGTGTTGCTGTTTGGCTCATATAATACTTGTAAAAAGTCCTGAGTTTGTTGCCAACACTAAACATTTGGGAGGATATGCATACAAATCCATAATCTTGAAATACTGGTAGATCCTGGAACATTGGGCCCACATGTCTACATGACAACAACTGGGTGGAGTTGAGTGATGACTGTTATATTTAAATTCGGGCATGACTTTCCTATTTGCCACAGTCCCAACTCTTTTGTGTTATTTGCCTGGCTTTTAGAGGTATTAGAGTTTGAAACTGCATGTGTATGTGTCCATGAGTGTGTATAAATATGTGTAGGTGTATAGATATAAATATCTGTATGTATATACACATGGCTTTTTGATTCTGTGATCCTGTGAGATACATAAAAACAAATACATCTATAAATTTAATAAATATAAATATAACAAAGTACATGTATATATATTGGCATGCACATACATATACACAGAGTAAAAATACTTACAATGATAAATGCATAAATGGCCATTTGAGAGCAATATAGAATAAATACTTATAAAAACTGAATTAACTAAAAAGACAGTTTAAATACATTCCCTCTAAATGTTTAATACTTTTTATTGCTATAAGAAACGTAACATCTAGGGCGCCTGGGTGGCTCAGTGGGTTAAAGCCTCTGCTTTCGGCTCAGGTCATGATCCCAGGGTCCTGGGATCGAGGCCCGCATCGGGCTCTCTGCTCAGCAGGGAGCCTGCTTCCTCCTCTCCTTGTCTCTCTGCCTGCCTCTCTGCCTACTTGTGATCTCTCTCTCTCTGTCAAATAAATAAATAAAATCTTTAAAAAAAAAAAACGTAACATCTAATTTACTACATTTAAGAAACAGAGAGCAGAGGCTTAGAAATCTGCACTACATAAAGCACTTGGATTAGATCATAGATCATACATCTCCTAGTCCACTCCTTGAATGATAGATGGCCAAAATTCTATTTTAAGCAAATTTACTGAAAACAAAAAACCTCCTATAATCTACCAGATGATAACACAAGAATTAACATACCAATTTGTTAGTAATTAATAAAGCATCAGAGGAAATTTCTATAACTTGACAGTTAAGAAGCTAAAAGGTAATTTAGGTACAACAAGTGAAAATTATTACTGAATTAAATATGACAGAATAATCAAGTAATGAAAAATTAAAAAGTAATTATTAGCGAATATAATGCCATGTGGGACCCTCTGCTATTTTATAAAATATAAATAGATTATAAAATAAAAATTATAAAATATAAAATATAATAAAGTATTAATATATACATGTCACAGAACTTTGAAGTCATAAAAACTCTCACACACATGACCATATTTGACCTTCAAAAATCTCTACAATTTAAGGGGTGCCTGGTGACTCAGTTGGTTGAGTGTCCAACTCTTGATTTCAGCTCAGGTAATGATCTCAGGGTCATGGGATTGAGCCCCAAGTTGGGCTTGGTCCTTAGCCAGGAGCCTGCTTGAGATTCTATCTCTCCTCCCTTGGCCCTTCCCCTTCTTGCACGCATGCAAGCACGCTCTCTCTAATAAATAAATAAATAAATAAAATCTTAAAAAAAAAAAAAAACTAAACTAAAAAACGAAACCTTATGAATTAGATACTATCTGATTTTTACAGATAACCCCGAAGCTAAGAAAGTGCTCCAACGTTAGAGATTAAGGAGGTAAGAAAAACCAGCAAAGGGGCTGCAAAAGAGCAAAGGCAGGAAGACAACCAGGTAAGTATGGTATCCTAGAAGTCAAGTGGAAACAGGGTTTCAAGGAGAGGAAGTGCTCCACTCTATCAAAAATATACGTAATAGGTTAGATGAGGCCTAAGTTCTGATCAATGAATTAAGCAATGTGGAAGTCATTTATGGTCATGATAAGAGCAATTTTGGAGAATCTATGGAGGTGAAAATTTGACTGGTGTGAGTTCAAGAGTGGTTTGGAGGAGAAAAATCAGAGAACTCGAACAGAAAACTTTCCACGAGTTCCTCTGTAAAGGGAACGGGAGAAATGGGAGAGGTGAATCAAGGAAGAAGTGAGCCCAGAAGAGGGTTTTTGTTTATTTAGTTCTCTCAAGATGGAAGGAATAGTAGCATGTTAGTGGGCTGATGAGAAGAACCCAGGGGAGAAGGAAACATAGATGGTGCAGAAGAAGTGAGAACTGTTGGAATCGTACTCCAAAGAAGGTGAGAGGGGGTGGGATCTGAGGCATAAGTCCAGGAACTGAGTTTGTCAGAGCCACTAGCAGTTCATAGGAGGGAAGGTAGAGTATGTGAGCACAGACACAGGAAGGATGGTACATGTGGTGGCAAATTCTTGTAATATTTTCTTCTGGTGCCTTCAATTTTCACAGGGAAGTGGGAGGAAGGTCATCAGCTGAGCATAAGGATGGAGACAGAGTTGGAGGTAAATCATCAGGCACCATTAAAGGCCCTCTCAATGCCTTGAATTTAAAGGGCTGGGCATTTTCTCCAACCACATTCTGTTATAAAAGTAGAGGTGCCGGGAAGTCAAGAGTTGGATTAATCAGAATGATGGTTTTCCCAAGTGAGAGAGACGGAAAGGGGATAAAGGTGGATGCAATGATTATGCTAATGAAATGCTGACACATGACAAGCAAGGTTAGGAGAAAAGAGAGGACATGAAAGGGGAGAGGGACAGTGAGAAGGTCTTCAGATAAATGGACTAGAGGTCAAAGAATTGTTAGAGTATGAAAGGGGGTAGACTGAAAGAAAGGAGGCAGTGAATAGATGTATGTTTGAAATTTAGTTCATGGAGACATGGCAGTTACTGGTAATGATTAATGATAGTTACTGGCCAAAAGAGATTAAACCTGGAAGGGAGTGACTGACTTAGGAAACACCTAACAAGGACTCTGGCCCTCAACACATGCTGACCCTTTCACACTTCTTACTCCTCACTTTCTAATTCTATTATCATATTGCTTCTCTTTAATCAATCAGTAGGAATGTCTACAGGTTTCTAATTTAAATGTGACCAAAAAGTGACTTAAAATACATACGCCTATTACCATCTGACCTAGCAATTTAACTCCTAGTTCTATACCCAAGATGAGTGAAAACATTTATTCATACAAAAATGTACGTATGAATGTTTCACAGCAGCATTATTCATAATAGCCAAAATATGGAAACAACCCAAATGTCTATCAAATGAAGAATGGGTAAACAAAATGTATTATATCCAAAGAATGGAATATCATTTGACTATAAAAAGGAAGGGACTAATACATGTTAGAATATGAACAAACCCTAAAAATATTGTGCTAAGTGAAAGAAGTCAGACACAAAAGGCAGCATATTATATGATTCAATTTATATGTCACAACTGGAATAGGCAAATCCATTGAGACGGCAAGTAGACTAATGGTTGCCAAAGGCTAAGGGGAGATGGGGAATGGGCAGGACAGATAATGGTACAAAGACTCTTTGTTGGGGTCATGAAAAATTTGTTGTGGAATTAAATAGTGGTGAGGGTTGTACAACTTCGTGAATATTGTAAGACCATTGAGTCGTACACTTTAAAAAGGTGATTTTTATGGCCTGTGAATTATATCTTTAAAAATTCCCTATACAGTTCTGCCTTTTGATCTGGCAATTAAAAAGTTTAGTGTTGGCTCAGTCTCACCTTAGCAATGCAAGCTGGACAAAACCAGTCCCCATCTGGTATAGTGGTAATCTTGGGTCTATGGCAGTATGTGTGACAACCTTTGTCACAGCCATCACAAAGGAGAAGCAGTTCTTCATTATCTCCCTTTCGACAGATCTGGCAGTACTATAATACATGAGAAATTGTTTACAATTAGCTCTCTGCTGTGAAGAATAGTTATTGGGATATTAAACACACCATAATTCCTAATTTATATTAGTAATAAACATTCCGCTTGCTAACAAATATACAGTAGCCATACACATCTATGTATCTCTCATTACACAGATATGGACCACATGACGGGGTAAGCAGTTCAGTTGGGGAAAATGCACATTTCAGGTAGACTGCAAAGAACAAAGCTAGAGGTTGAATGCCTGCACACACTTCAGAAGCATGTACACATTAACATATGAAATCATTAACGTGACATTAGAGCACATAAAGCAATGAGTAGCTTTAATACATGGTGTTTTAATTTTTTAAGGTATTTCATCTTTTGCTTATCTTAGCATCCTCATGATATCCTGAGAAAGAAATAAGTAAGAGTTAGAGTAATTTTTAAGATCGAAATTAGGAAACTTGTATTAGTATCAAAATTGTATATAATAGTAAAAAGATGACCTTATATTTTGGCTAAATTATCTATCTACTTTTTGAGATTGACTTAAAAGAAGTGTCCAAACCAAGAAACTCTGGAATTCAACTCAAATCAAACAAGTGTCACAAGTGCAGAAAATGGATCCTACAAAATGATTTCTAAGGAGAAAAAAACTGGTAACAATAAATTAAATCAAAGAATTTAATTAGTCAATACTTATTTTGTAGAACTAAAAATAAAATGATATCTTCTCTGTGAAAAAGTTTCTAATACCATTAAGAACTTTAAAATCTGTAAGGAGATTCTTCCCCCCACGCATACATACTCTGTATAACAAGTTTCACAAAAGGAAAGAAGCAAAGTTAGAAAAGAATAACTTTCAAGATAGCTTTAAAAAATGGTCAATACTAATCCTGTGTTTTGACATTTAGCTTATACTGTCACAGTAGAAAATGACTTGTAATCAATATTTTGAAAAATAAAAACATTTAAACTATAAATCACTTACACTAATTGAACATTACATATTTATACTCTTAAAAACAAAACAGCTTAACTGTTCAAACTTAATTGTTAAAACTTTCAATACAACGTTAAATCTTAATCTAAATCTTAATCTGGGAAAGTCTAAGATAGTCTTATATAACTCAATATGTACATCAATGACAGCTTAAAAATCTTATCAAAATGGCAGATACACACTATTCTGCTTAAATATCTATCAAGTATATGAAATATACATGATACTAAAATTGTCATGTGTACTAAGAGCAAAAGCAGCAGAGTATACCATTCTTTGTTTATTTGAGAGCGAGAGAGGGTGCACACAAGCAGGGGGAGGCAGAGAGCGAGGGAGTAGCCGGCTCCCCGCTGAGCAAGGAGCCCGATACAGGGCTCGATCCCAGGACCCTGGGGATCGTGACCCGAGCTGAAGGCAGATGCCTAACGGACTGAGACACCCAGGTGCCCAGAGTATACCATTCTAACAGTAAGTATTTTCTGACTTTTCCTAATACCACATCACTAAATACCTTAACATGGTATTATTTCTCCAAATTTAAGTTATATCTTTAAAACTTCTATTATAAAAATATTGAGAAATAACATTTAGAAGGTTATAATTAAATCCCTATGACAATAAAAGTTAAAAATCAGTTTCATGAACATTAAGTAAATTCTATTTTTTATAACAGATAACTAGAAATACTATAAAGTCTTTCTGACATCTCACATTTATGATTTAAAAATCAAATTCTTTTCTGATACTTATTAAAAAAGGGTGATAGGTACCAAGCTCATAACACTTTCAAAGAGTCACAGCAATAGCTCCTAACATGTTAGAGCAAATTTAGAGCATACAACAGTGGATGTTGCCTATGTTTAACATTAACAACAACGTAAAGCACACTGTGGGCAGAGAATTATCTGGAGGCAAACTGTGACAGCTCCTTCTTTCCATGATAAGCGTGGTCTCTGGCAAAGAGGGTATTTCTAAAGGTACTGAGTACTTTAACATTCTGTTAGGACTTGTTATGAGGATTATTCTAGGCACAGTTACATTTCTAGTTAAAGGTTAAAAAGTGCACATTAACCTTTGATTATGAAATTCTGCCATCTTTTCAAGATAGTTTCATAGCAAATAATGTACTATTAAATATTAAAAAATAAAAATTATAAAAGATGGAGTTAAATAGTGATAAATGTATATTAATCACATGAAAGACTTATGAATTTGCCAGAAATGAAATAAAGCTTTTGAATACAGAAAGTAAGTATACTAATATAAAGGCAGATTTTGGTACAAATTTTGGGTTTCTATATGCAAGTTATAACAAAACTGACCCTATCATGACGACTATTTTGGTGTATATGAGAGAAAGAACTGTTTCAATTTCATTTTGATGTAGAATTCCATCTCTTTTGATCATTACAGTCTAGATTTCACCAAGTATATTTCTCAAGGTGATTTTAAAGCTGGTTTTCATAATAAGTTCTAGAAGAAAAATTCTTTTTATCTGGTAAAAATGCTACCAGATGAATGGAATATGCCTTCAATCTTACGGTAAATTGTAATGTGAATTGGAAAAGACCTAAATTTGAGCAGACTGTGAAAACGGCATATTCATTATTCCATGGATATCTTATATGAAGAAGGGAAAACCACAGAAGAAACCAAATTAATTTATAAGAATGAGTAAGCATTGAGTAGTCTAAGCTCAGAGATAAAAATAAAGGAAAGAATGTTAAATTATTTAAGGATCACTTCTTTTCCTTGGGGAATGACTATTTTAAGTAAAGGAAATTTACTCTTAGTCATTCATAAAAACAAATCTCAAATGTTTGGATTTTACAGCTAATCTGTAACTCAAAAGCAAATGTCAAAGTAATTCATAAAAGTTCACATATAATAAATATTTCTGTATCTGATATATAAGAGGCAAGAGGGACATGAACATGATTTAAAATGAGCATCTCTCTGGAAAAATCTATGGACTGTAGCTTTCATTTTTAATATATAGTATTTGGTGCCTGGGACAAGGTAAAGGCCACTACATGATGATAATTACTTGAGCTTGAGTAAAGAAGATGAAAAACCGGTTTTAATTGTTAGAAGAAAAAAAATAAAGACCTACTCTTCATGTCAGCTACTTCAGATGCCATATACGTGATATCAAGTACACAAACTAAGAGCTCTCTGCTTATTTTGTATTTACTTCTCTAAGTATTTCTTGGCATTACAAAAAACATTTGATAGAAATATAAAGACATTTTAAGAATGCAGTTGATATCTGTAGCAGATAATGTTAGTAACTGGAATGTTTACAAGAGTGAAAGGGTCTTCAAAATATTTAGATGAACAATTATTATAGAATATAGAAAACAACTTCAGTCAGAGTTATAAACAACATTCAATGGAATGAGAATCAAGATTTTTTCTCAAGAAGAGAAAACATATTTGGTAGGTTCCTTCAAAAAGCTCAAAATAAGGAGAAAAGAATCAAACTAATACAGTATTTAAGAATTAAACAAACTGTCAAGTAGAGCATACGTTATTTTGACAATCGGTAATATATTAATTAAGAAAGATTTAGAGGTTGGGAAAAACAGGACAAAGTAAATTAGTTATAGTATTTCTTAAATGAAAACACTTACAACTTTCATAATTGATTTTTCCCATGCTATTGATTTCTGTAACTGCTGAATGCACAGAGCTACCTGTGCAGCACTGCGAGCTTCTGATAATGCCCTTCTCCATACCCTGAGCCCTGGAGCAATATCCTCTTCAATTCTGCATTGAAATATAGAAAAATTAAGTAGGTCATATCCACATTTATGGTTACCGAATGTGAAACAATCATCACACTGAAAGCCAAGCAATGACAAAAACATGGAACAGCCAATAAGAATAAGGTTTAAGCAACTAAATTTGATGTAGTGCACAGACTGTGGCTACGTGCCTCAAAGCTTAGTCACAACCAGGTAAATGTAAGATCACTTTGCAGGATTATCAACGCACATAACAAAAAAAAAATGTTTTTACAAAGCACCATGCAAATAGCATGATCCATATGGATCACAGACATACAAGAAGATACATAGATAACAGGCAATAGAAAATAGGCTCCAATTAGCAAAGAAGCACAATAATTTTTCAAGTTAATCTCAATAACCTACCCGTCACCATCACCACTAATGGATGGTGCAGGAGCAGGGACAGTAACTGTGCCCACATTATCCAGTTTGATCTGAATGGTGGTACTTAAGGGGCTCTTCAGATACCTTCTCTCAATGTTCCGCTCCAAATCAGCCAGCCTGGTTACAGCTATATCTAGGGGGTTGTCACTCTTCCGTTCTAGTGCATGTGCACTGCTTTCTTCTTCGCCAGTAAATTCTCCATCATGTTCCTTGTACAATTTAGAAAATGACTTATGTTCAAAATATACCAAGTCCTCCCTTTCTGATGCAGGCTCTGGACACATCCAACCCTATATATCAAGAGAATAATGTTATTATGGTTTCCTCTTAAAATGACTGATGGGTGAATTACCTGTACTTAAAATACAGCAGCAGACACCAGCAGATCTCAAGGATCTTTACTGAAAGTTTTTACCTTGTGTTTCCTAATGCTAGGTAGAAACGAGAACAGAAAATTAAAAGAAACAGTTGTAAGAAAAGTTCGAAGAAGAAAATTTAATAACTTTGATAATATGAAAGGTATAATGAAAATCAGCAAAGTATTCTGAAGGACTTGAGAATGAATAAATACTCATTCATTTCAAAGGACCACTTAAATGAAAAATTCTCAGAAATCTCTGAACTTTGTTCTTCCTTTCCATTTTCACTCCTTCCACCACTCTTCTGTACTTACCATTTTTCCTTCAGCCACAGGAGCTTTGCCTAAGCTGTTACATATGTCTGTATGGCTTTTTCCCTATTCCTCTACTCCTACTCATCCTGTAGCTCTCATGTTAAAATTTACTTCCTCAGGAAATCCATCCTTGACCTTCCAGAGGTTAAATTTCCCTGTTACAGGTTCTCATAGAACCATATAATAATACTCCATGGCCTTGTGGTAGTCACAATTTTACACTACTATGATTATTAGATGAACATTTTTCTATCTCTAAATTCCATGAGGGCAGGGGCCATGTCTGCTCTTAGTCATTTTATCTCCAGCAGAGTAGGGCAAACAGATGGCACTCAATATATATATGTTGATTGAATAAATAATTCTATAACTCAGCTTGCTTATATCCTCTAGCTCTAAATCCTTCAAAGACTCCCTACTACTTAACAAAGTCCATATTTTTATCATGACATTCAAGTACTATGTCTTTTCTTCCATGTTCAATCTATGTCTTTCTTCCATGTTCCCATTTATGTACCCTACACTGCAGTCAAATTCCGTGATTTGCCACTCTACAAATATGTTCTGAGTTCCCTGTTCCTGGTGTTCCACTCATACTGTTTGCTTTTTCTAGTATGGCATTCCTGATGTCTGTCAAAGCCTTCATCATCTTCTCAAATTCCATTTTGACTTCTCCATGAAATCTTCCCTAATCTTTCCCATATCTCCCCCCCAGAAGTCACGTATTCTTTTTCAAAATTCACACATAATCTATACTTGTCTGTTACTAGAGCAGTTACTAGAGTCTACAGAGACGTATACAAGTCTTATCTCTGTATGAGATGACAAGCTTTCTGAGGGCAAAAACCACATTGTATCCAATTTTGTGATGTCCACTGCCTGATGTGGAATAGGTACTTAGTAAATAAGAAACAAAATGACCATTATGCTTTTTATTAAATCTCTTCAGTGATAATTATTTTGTCTTATATATTGGGATCAATTCTTTCTCATTAATTCAGTAGAACATTTATATTTAGGAAATAAGTATGAAATTATAAGTAGTATGCATAATTGCAGTAGGTACAAGTCATGTCAAATGGCCTCATTCTTACAGTTTGAAAGGGATACTACATACCACTTTAAAGAAATTCCACTTAGCTATGAGAATACAGCCAAAAATATCTAAGCAGCCAGTAATATGATAAGGTCATTCACCAAAATCTGAGTATTATCTCCAGGAAAATGTTTCAGTCCCATGCTCTGACTTTATACAAAACTTGAAAAGTGGGATGGTATACTTTTCCAACCAATAGCCAATCAGAGCTGGCAGGTTAGATGGTGGGGAGGGGGAAGGAAGTTGGAGGAAAATAGGGCAAACCAGCAAATAGTAATAACTGACCATGAAAGAAAACAGACTATAGAAAGCAGATGTCATAGTTTAAAAAGCAAAGCACACTAGGATCATTTAACAAAGGGGCAAAATCTCTTCACATTTCCTGAGGGAAATTATCTAATCATTGGTCTTCATACTGTGTCTTTCTTCCATGTTCCATGAGATAATTTAGATCAAACTCATTATTCTCAATTTTAAGAAGGCAGCGTAATATATAACATAAGTGATCCAACAAACATGTCAAAAAAATTGTAGCACTAAATGGAATAATTTTTTTCCAGAAAATTAATTTGAGTAGAAGGGTTCACTTGTTGAAGATGTCAGATAAATGAGGCATTTTTATATTGCACCAGGAAAAAGATTTGTATAGTTGCCTAGTACAATAGTTTCAGCAAATGATAAACTTCCCAAAGTTGGTAATTATGTTTGTGGCAAGAAACAGATATTTTATTAGCTCTGGAAAATGATATTTTTGGAGATCCCTGGAAATTTCCCAATATCAGCCTTAAAGTAATTTTGAAGAAATATTTTAATCATTGGATAGGATAGTATTATAGCATAAGTTTCTCTTTCTGGATAAAATGTGAAATATCAAATCAAATTACATTGGAACTATATTTTCTAAACCTTTTCAGGTGTTTGTCTCATGCTTATTCACCATCAATCCCTTTATTCTCAGAGGTGTCACCTTATTGTCAATTGAGAAGACTTTATACTCTTATTTACAAAATCAAAAAGTCTTGCACAAAGGTAAAGCTTTCCTTTCTTTTGCCTTTCCATTGGAAGCCAGTTCTGATCATTGTGACAATGGTAATGCCCAGTAGATAAACATATAAATTAAAACTTTACATATATATGTAGGGTGTGTGTGTGTGTGTGTGTGTATCATAATATAACACATATTCAGATATATCTATATTCTCCCATTTTAAATTATATAGAATGAAAGTCTGACATACAACATGGCTTGTTATAGAGGTGCTTCCTGGACCTACACGAAACACAGTAGTAGGAGTTTAATAGAGCCTGTGAAACTCTGCTTGCGGTAAAGAACTTCATACCAGAAACGATAGTTTCTATTGTCATTAAGGAGGCAGCAAGATTTAGTAAAAAGAACATGGGTATTGGAGTTAGACTGATTTGATCTGAACCCACATTTAGCCACTTACTATAAGACCACTGGCAGGTTACTTACTCTGAGCCTTGTTTCTTACCTGTAAGCTGGGGAAAATTAATTCAGGATCATGATGAGGATTAAATGAGATAAAATAAAGACATTTAACATAGGAACTGGCAAATATCAGGCATGTAATAAATATTAGTTACCTTCCATTATCCTAAAAACAAATTTTATTCCAAGTCAATTTTACCTTCACTTGCAAACTTGCTGATGCAACTCTCCTTTCTAGATCTTCCACCTGTTGAAGAATACTCAAATCCATTTCCATTGCTTGATCTTCTACTGACCAGTTCTCCACAATATCTCGAGTTACCTGGTTTTCTTCATTTTCATTTAATTCAATAATAGCAACTACATTTGAAAAGAAATTAATTTAATTTAATTTTTTATTTGTATTTATTTATTGTTTAAAAGATTTTATTTATTTGACAGAGACATGGCAAGAGAGGGAACACAAGCAAGGAGAGTGGGAGAGGGAGAAGCAGGCTTCCCGCTGAGCAGGGAGCCTGATGCAGGGCTCGATCCGAGGACCCTGGGATCATGACCTGAGCTGAAGGCAGATGCCCAACAACTGAGCCACCCAGGCGCCCCAAGAAATTAATTTTAAAATTCACTTTATTCCTTAATGATTTCTCTCAGAAGGTAAGTAAAAGTCCAGGTATAACATGTGCATGTAACTTAACAGACACAAGTACACTTGTGAATATGCAGGCAGCTTACTTTTAAAAGTAGGAATATTCTTTTTTAAATTTATTTGACAGAGAGAGAGAGGGAGAGAGAGAGAGAGAGAGAGAGAGAGAGAGAGAGAGAGAACAAGCACAGGGAGAGGCAGGCAGAGGGAGAGGGAGAAGCAGACTCCCTGGTGAACAAGGAGCCTGATTCGAGGATCCATCCATCATGACCCGAACCGAAGGCCAACTGAGCCACCCAGGCACCCCAGGAATATTCTTTTTTAAGGACACAATATGTCTGCATGTTGTAAAAAAATATAAGAAAGTAATGCCAATTTAAGAAATGTAAATAGTTACTATTTTTTGAGCAAAATAGAAAAAAAAACCTATCAGTAATACATTAAAACATACTAAAATACATTTTAAGGTAAAAGAATTAATTTTCATAAGTATGCAAGAGAGCAAAAATCTCTTTTAGGTACATACCATCCTTATTCTTGATGCAGGCTTGAGTAATATAATCCAAGTGTTTCTGAATTTGTTTCTGTAATGCCTTTTCTCTTATTCCTCTGAGATGTAGCACTTTGAGCAAAGCTTTAAGGTCCTCTGGGTCAATAATTCTCCACCAGCCAAATTGCATTTCTAAGTCAAGATAAATATGTACATCTTTTACAAATATCTTGAATATGAATTAATGGCACAAAACAAATCAAAAGGTTTATAACTACATATATAACCATCGAAGACTCAGTTATAAGACTCTATTAACAATGAAATAAAGTAAGTGGCTAAAAACAGTCTCAATGTACTTACCTTCTGGAATAGGTTTTGGACTAGGAAAATCTACTGGTTTTGCTACTTCAACAGCTGCAGGTTGAGTTGAAGAGACTTTTTCATTCTGTGGCACTGGAGATTCACTTTTACTTGAGGCAACATTGGGAGTTAAGAATGAATTACCATTTCCTTCGGATAATCCCAATCCCGATCCCAGATTAGGTAAAGGTGATGTAAACGGAATATTAGAAGCAAGCACACCACTGGGCCATCCACAGAACTGGAGTCCCATCATAGATACTCCACTTTTCATCTATAAAAAAACCAAAATATTTTAAAAGTGGAACAGTCTCAAAAGTTAGGAAAAATGTTTAGCATCTGAAATTATTTTTTAAATTCTGAAAAAAAAAAAGGTAATTCAAGAAGCCTTTGCCTTAGACTAGGAAAGGCATACTAGTTGTAATGAAGCTTGGTAATAGCAATTGTGACTCTTTCCATTCCTCAAACTCTGGAAGGGATAATACAAATATTCAACTGATTCCCCAGAGTGAGAATCTTCGTGTGATCAAAGATTAAATAAAGCAACATAGAAATGAGTTACAATGAGCAGGACAAACCTGAAGAGGTGATACAGCAAATGGGTTGAGGCTCACGGGATTCTGAGCAGAAGATGATCCCAGCAGGGGAGCAGGGGCAGGTGAGGGAGACGTAGATGGTGGCTGAGACTGAGGAGTCACTATGGAAGCAGCTGATACATCAGCATGGGTAAGTGAAGTGTCATCACAAGGGGTTCTTGGCAAAAGGCTGAACCACTGTCTATTCTTTTCTGTCAGTGTTTTTAACAACTGGTCATTGGGTAGAGGACTGTAAAACTTCCCTGGACCACTTGAACCAGTATTGAACAGATTATTAGAGTCTGTCTTTTCTATGTTGCTTTGGGTTGCTGTTGATTGAATGCTGCCCAATGAATGTTTTCCACTGTTTTGATAAGACAATGTACACCCATTTGCATTATTATTTGGTCTGGGGGTCATCACATCTGACTCAGGAGGCATCTTAGCTACTTCTAAAAGCTTGCTTAATTTTGAAAAGGAGCCAGGTTTCTGAAGAAACAGATTTGTGTTATCTTTTTCTTTAGGATCTTCCTTTTGCTCACAATGATCTGGATTTGAACAATTTAAAGTATCTTCAGAAGTCTCAAATATTTCTTCTTTGATCTGGATACTTTCTGCCTTTTTCAGTTTTTCTCTTTCTTTTGCAATTTCTTCTAGTCCTACAAAAGTGAAAAGTATTAAGATCAGTTACCTGAGATACAACCAATACTTTAACTGTATTTTATTATTATCATAATGCATAAATATATACTTTTCTAAACTACTAATATTCTCCATTTTTCCTTTTTTATAGGCTGTATTTGTTTGCTCATTGGAAAACTAATTTTATAATTAATCACTACAAAATTTTAAAATGTTCAAATATTAAAAGTGCTAATATGCAACAAAAATTACTATTAACATTTTGTGTAAATTCTTCTAGGAGTTCTCTATGCATACACATATATACATAAGCCTACAGAATAAAAAAAAGGAAATCCTATTATAATATTCTAACCTACATGTTTTACTAAATAATACTCTGTAAATATCCTGATGCATCAATAAATATATAACTGCACCATAAATTTTAATGGCTATCTTCAATGGAACATATAATTTAAATAATCAATCTTCTACTGATGGCCATTAATAGGGCCTAGTTATTCACTAGTATAGACAGTGCTGTAAATGATGAATGATCTTGTATTTGTATCGTTGGACTTAAAAACTTCTGATTTACTCCTGGAGGATACAGTTCTAGAAAAAAAAAAAAACTCACTGAATATTAAGATAGGTACTTTTCAGAGTTTTTGCAATATAATTGTCAAACTGCCCTCTAGAAAGTCTAAATCAATACACATTAATGCCAGAAGTACACAAAAGCATCTATTTCCCTACCCCTCCGTGAAACTGAATACATGATATTTTTGTCTTTTCCAGTATCTGGGAGGTGAAAATCTGAATTGTATTTTTTTCTGANAAATAAAACACGTGGTTATGAAAAAGAACCAATTAGAAGCATCGGAAATTATTTTTAAGAAATCACTGAAGTTTTTTTTTTTTAAAGATTTTATTTATTTATTTCACAGAGGGAGAGAGATCACAAGGAGGCAGAGAGGCAGGCAGAGAGAGAGGGGGAAGCAGGCTCCCCACTGAGCAGGGAGCCCGATGCGGGCCTCGATCCCAGGACCCTGAGATCATGACCTGAGCTGAAAGCAGAGGCACTAACCCACTGAGCCACCCAGGCGCCCTGATTATCTTTTCATAGGTTTACTGGTATTTCTTCTTTGTAAACCTCTCATTCATATTTTGACAAATGTTTTAAAAAATAATTCATAAAACTCTTAAAACTATAAATCTACTAGCTTATTTGATTTGAAAAGTAATATATATTCAAGGTAAAATATTTAGTAATGAAAGGTATAAGGTAAAACCTTTTCTGTCCTACTACCTCAATGCCTATTTCTACTCTTCAGAGGTAACCATGTTTAACCAATCATGCCTGTAGAGCCTTCTGGAAATCTTACATGCATCCTTGTGGCTATCATTCACACTATTACACAAATGGGATACTACTCTTCACTTCCCCGAAACTTAGAACAAAATCCAAACCCCTACACAACGCCTACAGCATTGTATGATCTAGTTCCTGAAAACCTCCACAACCTCTAGCCACTTTTGTCCTTGTTCTTCCTTTCTCCCTTTTTTTCAGCTTCTCAAACATGCTAAGTTCTTTCCTTTCTAGGAGCCTTTGCACTTGCTATTCCCTCTGCCTAGAATACTGTTTTACTGACTGGCTCTGTATCCTTGAGTTTCAGATTAAGTGTCATCTTGTCACAGAGGTTTTTCTGATCACCTTATCTAAAGTAGGGTCCCCATCCCATTCACCTTAGAATATCATTCTGTATATTTACTTGGGAGAATTCACCATTAGATGCAATTATCTGTTTATTTTCTATTCCACTCCCCCTCCCACACACTAGAATTAAATCAACGAACTTTACTTAAAGGTATAACAATGTGTACCTTGCTTACTATGGGGTCCCAAATGCCTAACATAGTGCCTGCTATAAAATGGGGACTCAATAAATATTTTTTAATCATGAAATAAAAGAATTTATTTAGTATTTTCCCTAACTTCAACAGCTTTCAATGGCAAAACATATAACTATACTTCATCAGCTGCATAATATTCTATTATATGTACAGATCATGATTCATTTAACCAATCTTCTCTCAGTGTTTGAAATAGCTCTAACGTCCTTCTCTTGATATTAGTTTCTACCCCAAATTAAAAGCCTATTCCGGGCGCCTGGGTGGCTCAGTGGGTTAAAGCCGCTGCCTTCGGCTCAGGTCATGATCCCAGGGTCCTGGGATCGAGGCCCGCGTCGGGCTCTCTGCTCGGCAGGGAGCCTGCTTCCTTCTCTCTCCTCTCTCTCTGCCGACTTGTAATCTCTCTCTGTGTGTCAAAAGAATAAATAAAAAATCTTTAAAAAAAAAATAAATAAAAAAAATAAAATAAAAGCCTATTCCTCAGACTTATGATTCTGGGCACTCAGGTGTCACAGGGACTAGATTCACCTCCTTGCATAAAACAACCAAAAAATAGACAAAAATATATGAAACAATAGTTTGTAAGAAACTGGACATCAGGTAACAATGAGAGAAAACAAATGCAGCAAGCGCTATGATTGCTCCAGTTTAGTGCCTTGGTTTCCAAGGTTTCCAAGCTACCTCACAGGGAGAAATTCAGGCAGAGCTGGCAGACTCCTGAGAGGAAGAGATGGAACTGAAAGTCCAAGGGAGACCCAAGTGACTAGAATGCTCAGGAGGGAGTACCTGAAAGGAGAGAGCTGCCTAGAGAGAGAATTCCACACATCTATGGAAGGGCCCCTCGAGTATTCAGCTGAATACTTATCAGTGCCGATGTGTCAGGAACCCAGCTGAGACCAGGGAAGAACCAGTTGAAAAGGATTACAGGTGACGGTGCTAGGTGCACACACAGGCTGGGAATAGTATCAGTTCCTACCAACCAGCTTGGGAAACCTCAAAATTCACAGGCATCAGGTAGAGTACTCGAGGATCTCACATCAGTAGTTAGGGGATAATTAGCCCTAGACTGAGCACTATCCTAGTCCTGCCTAGCAAACTGGGCAAACGTAAAAAGAGTCACAAATATTCTCTCCAGGTACCTGTACTTTATACAAGTTATTGGTTAATAGGGAAGTACAAATAATTGTTCTTGCTTTAGTCTGAGAACTACTAACTTAAAAAACCTCTGTCATATGTCCAAAAATAAATGGATTAACCAGTCAACCAATTTTTACTGGTTTGAGACTAGATGACTTCCCATTTATATATAATAAAGTAGGTTGAGCTGATGATACATTTTATTTTATTTTATTTTAAAGGATATTTTTTAAAAGATTTTTTATTTTATTTATTTGACAGAGAGTGAGATTATAAGTAGGCAGAGAGGCAGGCAGAGAGAGAGGAGGAAGCAGGCTCCCCACTGAGCAGGGAGTCTGATGCGGGGCTCAATCCCAAGACCCTGAGATCATGACCTGAGCCGAAGGCAGAGGCTTTACCTCACTGAGCCACCCAGATGCCTCAGATGATACATTTTAATAGCCTACTCATGGTTGTTTTAACTTTTACATTCAGATTACTTAATTATAAACAGCTAAGCCTCTAATTAAAATGTAAAATTATTTTTAAAAAACTTGAAAGTGTATACAGGATCTTTAGTATAAAGAGATTCTTTATTTTTATTTTTATTTATTTATTTATTTATTTATTTATTTATTTATTTATTTTAAGATTTTATTTATTTATTTTACAGAGGGAGAGAGATCACAAGGAGGCAGAGAGGCAGGCAGAGAGAGAGGGGGAAGCAGGCTCCCCGCTGAGCAGAGAGCCCGACGCGGGCCTCGATCCCAGGACCCTGAGATCATGACCTGAGCCGAAGGCAGAGGCTTTAACCCACTGAGCCACCCAGGCGCCCTATTTTTATTTTTTTAAGATTTTATTTATTTATTTGAGAGAGAGAGAGAGAGAGAGCATGAGAGGGGAGAAGGTCAGAGGGAGAAGCAAATTCCCCATGGAACAGGGAGCCCGATGCAGGACTTGAACCCAGGACTCCAGGATCATGACCTGAGCCAAAGGCAGTTGTTTAACCAACTGAGCCACCCAGGCCCCTGAGATTCTTTAATTTTAAATTATTTTCTATCTTCATTTCATACAACCACCCTGGTTCCCTCCGGTCTTCACTTCTCTGATATGTGTCAATGAGTATTAATAAACATCTTCAAAACGGACTGAAGAAGAGGAAGACAAGAGATGAAACAGGGAGTGCTGTTCACTGGATTCATTTCCCTGGTAGTAAATATAAGTGCATAATGACAAAAAAAATACTAATAATACTAATAATTTCTCAATTAGAGTAAATCCTAAAAAAATACCATGTTTTCTACTAGAAAGAGATTATGTCTTCTTGAGTTTTATCAAAATCACTTTGAACCCTCTCAGTTCACGTAACAGTTGTCGTTGGACCCCAGGGGTCCGCCACTCTTAAGTTCAAGTGAAAATTTTTCCCTTTGGCTCCCTTTAGTTGGGCTGAAGCATGCTATAGCTTTTAAATAAGTTTGAGTACACTGTCAGTAAAACACGGATAAAGAACATAAGAAATGTGAAAACCCTGGTCTAGAATGCAGGTGTCTAAGCAGTGGCTTCCTCACAGACTCAAAGGCACTTTCCCATTCAGTCCAGCAGAACCTCAGGCACACTCACACTGCTTCTTAGCGGTCTTCATGTCGATAATGCTACCATGATCCAGGTCCTAGGACATTTCTTGCTATTACTGAGGAGAAGACTAAAGGAAGCAGATTCTCAACATTTTGTCTCTTAACATTTTGTCTCCTTCCGAGTCTGATTCAGGAATTTAAAAAATGATGATTGATACCATAATACCTGTTCCCTTCAGGTAAGAGTCCCCCTCATAACCATAACAGGAATTTGTTTCCTTCCACTTTGCTGAGAGACTTTAGCTAGCTAATGGCAACACTGTTCTCAGGGTCCTAGGCCTATACACTTTGCTTCTGGGTATGCATACCCCTTAGCACTGTTCCTAGATCTGAAGGTCCCTTGATAGGTTTACTGTTAGAGAAACTAACAGTAACTTTTATCCAAGTCTTATGGAACCACTATTGGAGCTGGAAGATACTGTTTACTGTTACTTCTCTGCTGATAAGTTGCCTTTACTAATAAACTTTGCAGCAATTCGCACTTTGTGTGTTATTAGTGGTTTTTGTAACCATGCATCTTGTACAGCAGTTGGTGTCCAAATAAGTCCTAATGTCATGGATTTCTGGAAGGGGAGCACACAAGAGAGGAATATTTTCCCCTTGCAGTCAGGGTAATTCACTTGGTGGAGTTAGGATGGTCTCAGTAGCTATACCCAAGAACGGCAGAAGCCCTAAAATGGACACCAAACAGGGAGATGTGGTGATAAAGTGGCTTGAAATGCAGTCCGTCCCCCTTTCTTATCAGCTTAGAGATTTTCATGAGTCCTAAATTGGAAGGTGAACTAGAAAGGGTGGTGGCAGCCCCTTTCGAAGGGAAAGTGAAGCAAACTCCCACAATCCCTCTGTTATGATATATGAGGCAACTAGCCCCTGTGATAGGAAGCCAGTTATTGTGAGGCATGCTTTATAGGAGCCTGAGTGGGAATAACAGGAGAAGGAAATCTGGCAATAAACAGAGTAAGAAAAGCTAGGTTCTCAATAGGTCCACCACCAAAAGCAGCACTTGGAAGGATCCTTAGAGGCTTGGCTTATTTGTTTGCATGATGAAGGGACAATAGTGGTAGTAAAACAAGTGGAGAAGGGGGAAACAGATGCCCTTGTTACAGAATGAGCATGGGTTGACTAGTAGTGTTGGGACAGGTACTGCCACCCTTTTCAAACTGGATGCTTGGTAGCTTTGGTGAAATAGATACCTGTTGGGGTGATTTTCCTGAGACTCTTGAATATGAACTGGACTAGATCCACATGGGACATAGCTGCTCTGAGATGCCAGCCGTGTTGCATGATTATAAGAAAACCCAGGGCTTGAGAGGGAAAGGCCTGACAACATGATCTTGGTGCAAAGAATGTTAAATGACAGAATCAGAACAGGTCTACCTAAGTGGACAATGGTTTTGACTTTACTCCTTCATCTGAGAGGCAATGTTAGAAAAGATACAGTTCTGGGGCGCCTGGGTGGCTCAGTCCTTTAAGCATCTGCCTTCAGCTCAGGTCATGATCCCAGGATCCTGGGATCGAGCCCTGCATTGGGCTCCCTGCTCGGAGGGGAAAAAAAAAAAAAAGAAACAGTTCTTTCAGGTAATACAAGCCCCATTTCAGGAGAGGAAATGGAAAGAGAAAGCCTAATACATGGCACAGGTTTCTATACAAAATAAAAAGAAAAAAGGAACAAAGGAAGAAGATAGGCTAGACTTCTGGCAGAAGATCCCTCACACCAATAAATGTAGTACTACTTATAAAGAGAGGGATTTTAAGACAGAAGTTGATGGGTTGTGTAATTCTAGAGTGTGGAAGTGTTACGCACTTCAAAAACCTAAAAGACCTACTGAGATGAGACCTGTGAGATGAGATACAGAAGATGCAACAGTCACAGGCTTGAAGAGTTGTTTGGAGAGGGGGATTCACCAGAAGATTAGGTGAAGAAGGTGCCGGGGGAGGACTGTCGTGCAGAGATTACAGCTGTTAAGCCTCACCTCACCCACCATCTGGTAACATCTCAGTCTCTAGACTCTTCAGGAAAGCGTTTGGAGAACAGAAGCTAGGGGAATACCCTGTATCATCTCAACTCCTGAAGTGGGGTTATGGGTGGAAATACTCACAGTCATCAGCTCCACCTTATGAGTTTGATTCGACTCCAGAAGCCAGACATTCTTTATTCCTGATTTGGGCTCTTTCAAATTTAAGAAGGACTAGGGCTCGGCTCTGTCCTTGGGTCCCCCTCCAAGAGATTGCTAACCACCCTCCTTGGTTCACTGTGCTGAAAGAAGAGCCTCATGCATTCATGGGCTTGCTAGAAATGAGGGACCAAGTACCTACAGTACCAGAATGCAGAAAAGCCTTGGCCAACTAGTTCCTTTATTGAGGCTGGGAGTTGGTTGTTACCTATGGCTCAAAGCACAGAACCATAATCACTTCTTGGGCCTTTTGTGTGAACTCCAATTGTTCCTTTATCAGATTGCATACTGGCATGGAAATACCGGGGAATTTAAGTCCTGCACAAGCATTTCCACATATCAGTTGGACCTATTTGTTGTGACCTCTCCTGGCAGCTTTGGTAATTGTTGGCCAGGCATGCTGTCAACACTCAGGTGCACTGACCAGGCCTGCCAAGCCTGCACAACACAGTCACATACCTGGAGGGGAAAGATTGCATTTCTTATGCAAGAATAGATTCAGGTAGGGGTAATGAACAATGCCATTTCCACGTGCCTCTTCCATGTATGGACCATATAATACTAGTAAGACTGAAACATATTTATTATATAGTAGGGTTTTCAGAAATGATACAATCAAACAATTGGAATTCCTTTCACAGTTGCTGCCATTCAACAATGGGCTGGCCAACACAGTACTGAGTGGCTGGTCCGTGCTCCCTCTTCTCCACAGGCAGTACAGAGTGCTGGAATAGTATTCTAAAAGATTGCTGCACTGACTGCTCCACAGCTACCTCCATCCATCGTCTGGTCTGGCTGCCCTCTACTGTTTATACTCTGAACACTCCTCAGACCTCATAAAGGTCCCTACACTTTGGTGAAGTTCCTTGACATCTTCAAGTTGAAGAGCAGAGATGAAGAATCTACTTGGTATGCTGGGGACACTGAGTTTTTATACCTCAACATTCCTCTCCTTTTTTGGTACTTTTCAACAGGTGGCTGGGAGGTTCCTGTTGTTCATATTACGGATGAATGGATGGATACAAAGGTTGATATTCTCTTGCTTTCCAGATGACACTTGCAAGCAACACCCTCAGGAGGGGCAATTTTGATTCTCTCTTTGTTCTAAACAGTTCTAACTTTTTGTTGTGTACTCACTCTACAAGCAGGAGATTTTGTACAGTCCTTATACCCATACAGTGTACTCTGTCTGGAGGACATCTTTGGTGGGAAAATGGCACCTCCTGATTTCACGTGGAACTTACTGTTCCAGAAAAAAAGGACAGACTGTACGGATCGCCCCTGAAGATACTGATGGATTTGGCATGGGCATAAACATGCCTGACCACAGAAGGTGAGAGGGTGGATGTAGTGTGAATAATTCTCTCATCGCCTTTCTTACAGACATTAACAAACTGTACTGAATAGTCCTCGACAGCTATCCCACACAATGACACTTATTTCAGAATTATCAGGATGTTGTATTTGTCATCCGCAACCTACTTAATCATGGAGCACCTTGTGGACATTCTACTCCCAGACAGTGCTACCAGAATTACTCATTATTCCAGAGTCCTCATTTGCTTGGGCTATACATAATTCTGTCCTTACTAATTATACTGTGTAAAACTCTATCTTCTTAGAAGCAGAGGGACACTCAGATCCTGACAACTCAGCTCCCCAAGATCCATTTCCCACATCAGTGGTGCCTGGTAACATTTTTCTCCATTTCAGACCTACAGTTGAGTCTGACTAACAGCATGCATTGGACCAGACTGGCTGGCACCCTGTGATCCGGTGGAACTTGTTTTCTTATGTGAAAAGCAAGGCATTCCTGCTTCCTACCTGGACATAACATTGTCTGCACACTTTGCAAATAACTATGAGATCTTTTATAATGACTCAAACTAGCTGATTATCTTAGTTGTTTAGAGTGTGGTGCTAATAGTGACTCAAAATCTAAAAGGCACTCGAGACTTTCCTAACTATGATCTCTAGTGTCAGCATCAGAATGTACCTGTAAGTTGATAGGTATACAGGGAAACAAGCTTTCATTACTTTGTACAAGGGCTCTTTCCCTGATAGCCACCCATGAAGCTGAGGGTGTGACCAAAATCACCTACCCTGGGGGACATTGCCATTGAGAGGGCTTGGGTTCTTATCACGGAACCCTTTAGCTTTGATTCCTTGACCAGAGTAGTATTATAAATGCATAGTTTTGGGCCATTTGTTGGATATACTATAGACATATGGCTCAGGGGAAATCTAAATCTGCTAGTGTTGTGGAATATTGTTTGTTTTGGAATTTCTCTGGCTTATCTGATGCCTCCTTCAGAAGACAAACTGATACAACTGATAGCATAATACCCTCTAGTTCCATCTAAGTGAAATACGTCAATCAGAGAAATACAACTATCATATGATCTCTCTGATATGACGAATTTGAAAGGCAGGGCGGGGGATCATGGGGGTAGGGAGGGAAAAAATGAAACAAGATGGGACCGGGGAGAGAGGAAAACCGTAAGAGACTCTTAATTTCAGGAAACAAACTGAGGGTTGCTGGGGGGTGGGGTGGGAGGGATAGGGTGGCTGGGATATGGACATTGGGGAGGGTATGTGCAATGGTGAGTGCTGTGAATTGAGTAAGACTGATGATTCACAGACCTGTACCCCCGAAGCAAATAATACATTATATGTTAATAAAAAAATACAACTGATAGAAGGCATACATCTAGTGAGTCACACCAAGGGTCAGGGGGTGGGCTAAAAGGGAATAAACCCTCAGTTTTAGCTAAATGGCCACAGGGGCTCTCCTCCTTCCCTCTTCCCTGAGGCTCAATGGCAAGCCAGATTAGCCACTGAGCTAGTTTGCAGAGGGACAGCAGGGCCTTTAGCTGCTGTGGGCACAGTTCCCAAGGCTCTCAGTATGTGGAATCTGCTCTTTGTATTCAATTCCCTGCTCCTGTTCTCAGGTCTAGAGGTCCTTTGATATATAAATGTTGTTGCTTAGAGAAACAAAGGGTTTTCTACATCCTCTTGGACTAACCTTCATACAGAGTATGGAGGAAGGCACCTCTCTCTTGGGGTGCTCTTGTTGCTTGTCCAGTCTGCAGTCTGGACAACACTGCTGTGGAACCAGTGTGGGGGCTCAGTAGAGCCTATGTTCTTTATCATGTCTCTACCCTAGAGATACCATACTGATAAACTTTGTTGTTATTAGCACCGTGTGTTTCATTTATGGTGTGAGTTATCTTGCATCCTGTACAACTTGAATTTAGTTAATAGTTTTCTTTGGAGGTAATCCAAGATCTGATATCTTCTCTTTGGATAAAGCTATTATAGGGATTTTTAAAAATACTTGGGCTTTTTTTTTAAAACTTGTGCATTTAAACTTGTAAATAGATGAATGTTGTTAAGTCTAATTTCATTAAGAATAGACTGTGCTTTTAGATAACTTTTAAAAAGTGATAAATGAGAGGAACAGAATATTGCATATTGTTAATACTGCATTAACTTTTAATATCCATTTATTTTATGGTCGTTTCTACCAGTTAGTATTTACTCGTCCTTATCAGCCTTGCCTCTCAGATACACTACTTGCCTATAGTGCACACTAATATGCTCTTGTTCTTTGCCTGGTATATATTATACCTTTCCAATTAGATTGTGAGCTCTTTCTGGATAGAGACAGGTTAATTGATTCTTTTGTATCTCCGTAATACTTAGTACATGGCATAATATAAGTGCATATTAAACACAATGATTAAAATAATAAAGGTTTTTCCATTTTAATTAGCTGTAAAATAAAGAGAAGGAATCTACCTACCTCTGTTATTTTATAACTTTCATAGCACTTAAGATAATATAGCAGATGCACACTCATCAGTGAATTAATAAAAACTTTATGAGAAAATAAGCCGTAAGTGAAAATTTATTCCTACTTTTCCCCTGTACCATGCAATGACCGCAAATAATAGTATAAAGTATAATTAATGTTTATGTATCACTTTGTAGGTCTCTTAAATCCATTATTTGACATGATAACAACAAAAGAATTTATACAGAGCCTAACAAAATTCTTTTGTAGAGAGATCAGGGTCCAAAGAGGTTAAGTGGTAGGGCCTGAATAGCAACTGAGATCCGATAACTACAAATTCGATAAATATTATATAATCTGAGAGGCCAAAAATTAAAAAGTTTCCTGTAAGCTATCCTTATAAACCTTATAAAGACATTCAATTACTTACTTCCTTAAATATTTTTTTTTAAAGATTTTTATTTTTACTTATTTGACAGAGAGAAACAGTGAGAGAGGGAACACAAGCAGGGGGAGTGGGAGAGGGAGAATCAGGCTTCCCGCTAATCAGGGAGACTGATGTGGCCCTCAATCCCAGGACACTGGGATCATGACCCGAGCCGAAGGCAGACACCCAATGACTGAGCCACCCAGGCGCCCCTCCTAAAATATTTTTAAAGTGCCTGTGATATATAAAGTACTACGTTTAACACTAAGAAGAATCAAAAAGTACATATGACAATTATAAAACTTAAATAATATGAATAGTATATCTATCAATTGCCAAGATAATGGTATAATTATTTGGTTTTCTAGGATTTCACAGAAAATAAAAATTAGTTCCACTTACATAAACTATAGAAGAATTTATAAAAGGGCTAGAACTTGAGCTAGATCAAGAAAGGTGAAATTTAGATGGTGAAGAAAAGGCAAGTTAGCATTATATTGAACAGAATTTGACAAAACAAAGCATGCAAAGTATGCAAAGCAGGAGGAATGCACATATGTTACGCAACAGTGAGTGGACTTGTCTACGTTAATTCATATTGGAGGACAGTATAAGGATATTTTGAAGATAGATTTATCGAAGGCCTTGAATGCTTGAATGCTAGGTTGTATACAGACTTATTACAACATCTTATCAACAATAGGGAGCCATTCAAGGTTTTGGAGTAGAGACATGTCATGATGACAGAATGTAATGAAAGGAAGAGAGAGTACATAGAGAAGTTGGGAATAGGTGTAATAATCCACATACCTAATAATAAAGAACTGATTTCATCAGTGTTACAAAGATATTAACTTCAGACATTTTAAAGGTAAAGTTGACGCCCTAGATAACTTCAAGTTTACATGCTCAGGTGGTTGAGATTGATGAATCAAACTGATGAATATGTAATTGGTCTGCGGTGGGGCTCAGTTTTTTTGTTTTTGTTTTAAGCTTCTCAGATGATTCTTATTATAGATAGGCAAAGCCACTCACCTGGGTACTTCTTTACTGCTCTTCTGCTTTACCAAGGCTCTGCATCTAACAAGTGACTCACAATTTTACGACTTTTTTGTAATTTTATCATTTTAAATTAGATCTCTAAAGATACATGCACTCTTATGTTTATTGCAGCATTATTTTTTTAAGTTTTTTTAAAAAAAATTCCTGTTAGTTAACACAGTGTGATATTAGTTTCAGGTGTACTATTTAGTGATTCAGTACTTATATACAACACCCAGTGCTCATCACAAGTGCCCTCCTTAATATTCATCACCTGTTTCACCAATCCTCCTACCCACCTCCCCTTTGGGAACCGTTAGTGTGTTCTCTGTAGTCAAGAGTCTGTTTCTTGGATTGCCTCTCTCTTTTTTCCCCCTATTTTCAACGGTTTGGTTTCTTAAATTCCACATATGAGTGAAATCATATGATATTTGTCTTTCTCTGACTGGCTTATTTTGCTTAGCATAACACTCTCTAGTTCCATCCACATCACTACACATGGCAAGATTACATTCTTTTTCACGGCTGAGTTATATATTCCACTGTGTGTGTGTGTGTGTGTGTGTGTGTGTGTGTGTGTGTGTACACCACTGTTTCTTTATCCATTCATCAGTCTATGGACATTTTGGCTCTTTCCATAATCAACTATTGTAAATAATCCTGCTTATAAACACTGGGGTTCATGTACCCTTCAAATCTGTTTTATTATATTCTCTGGGTAAATACCTGTTAGTACAATTGCTAGATTGTAGGGTAGTTCCACTTTAAAATTTTTGAGCAAGCTCCATACTGTTTTCCACAGTGGCTGCCTTAGTTTACATTCCCACCAATAATGCATGTAGGTTCTTCTTTCTCCACACCCTCACCAACACTTATTGTTTCTTGTGTTGTTAATTTTACCCATTCTGATGGGTGTGAGGTGGTATCTCACTGTAGTTTTGATTTGTATTTCTCTGATGATGAGTGATTTGTGCATCTTTTCATGTGTCTGTTCGCCATCTGTATGTCTTTTTTGGAAAAATGTCTATTCATGTCTTCTGTCCATTTTTAAAAATTGGATTGTGTTTTTGAGTATTTGAGTATTATAAGTGCTTTATATATTTTGGATACTAGTCCTTTATCGGATATGTCATTTCTAAATATCTTCTCCAATTCCATAGGTTGCCTTTTAGTTTTATTGATTGTTTCCTTCACTGTGCGGAAGCTGTTTATTTTGATAAAGGCCTGATAGTTTATTTTTGCTTTCATTTCCCTTGACTCAGGAGATATATGTAGTAAGAAGCTGCTATGGTTGGTGTCAGAGAGGTTACTACCTGTATTCTCCTCTAGGAATTTAATGGTTTCCTGTCTTGCATTTAGGTCCTTAATCCATTTTGAACTTATTTTCATGTATGATGTAAGAAAGTGATCCAGTTTAATTCTTTTGCATGCAGCATTATTTTTAATAGCCAAGATATAGAAGCAACCCAAGTGTCCATCAATAGATGAATGAATAAGATGTCACACACACACACACACACACACACATACACACGCACAACACACTGGACTATTACTCAGCTGTAAAAAAGAATAAAATCTTGCCATTTGGAACAACATGGATAGGCCTCAAATGTATAATGCTAGGTGAAATAAGTCAGTCAGAAAAAGACAAATATCACAGGATTTCACTCATATGTGGAAGTTAAGAATTAAAACAAATGAACAAATAAAAAATGAGACAACCCCCCACCCCAGACTCTTAAATACAGAGAACAAACTGGTGGCTGCAAGAGTGGAGGTGGGTTGGGGGATGAATGAAATAAAGGGGATTAAGAGTACACTTATCTTGGGGCACTTGGGTGGTTCAGTCAGTTAAGCACCTGACTTCAGCTCAGGTCATGATCTCAGGGTCCTGGGACTGAACCCCAGGTTGAGCCTTGCATCAAGCCCTGTGCTCGGCAAGGAGTCTGCTTTTCCCTCTGCCTTCCCCCTGCTCCTGTTCTCTCTCAAATAAATAATACCAAATAAATAAAAGCACCGAGTAATTATAGAACTGTTCAATAGCTATATTATACACCTGAAACTAATATAACACTATGTTAATTATACTTAAATAAAAAAATAGATTTCTATACTAAAATTTTCATTTAATTTCATTCAAAACAAGTTCCTCCTCTTGGCTTCTCTGATTCAGTATTTAAAAAATACAATTTTTCTACTGACGATTAATTTGTTAAATTTACCTCTGATTCCACTTATATCATATATAATAATTTCTCATAGGAGTTCTACCTTTAAGATATCATGGTCTTCCCATGTTCCTTGTTTGCATCTGAGCTTAGGGCCTCCCTGCTTTTTATCTAGGCTACTAGAATGATCCCACAACTGATTTTCCACCCCTTTTTTCACCAATCCAACGTGTACTTGACTCCCAGATTATTTTAGTCTCTGCCTTCAAGGGCTCATAGTCTACTGACAGAGATGGCCATGTATGCCAAAAATTATGACAGAATATTAAAGTAGACTATATAACATATCCCTGTTTTGAGCCTTTTAGGCACTTTGTGTTTATACCTCTGATTGCCTCTGACCTCACTCTGATTTGCAAAGTTCTTTTATTTTTTATTTTTTTAAGATTTTATTTTTATTTGAGAGAGACAGAGAGAGAGCACGATAATGGGGCAAGAGGCAGAGGGAGAAGCAGACTCCACGCTGAATAGGGAGCCAAATGCAGGACTTGATCCTGGGACTCTGAGATCATGACCTGAGCCTAAGGCAGACGCTTAACCAACTGAGCCACCCAAGTGCCCTGATTTGCAAAGCTCTAACTTTTCTTAGAGTTGCCTTTGGGACCACCCCTGGATTGGAAAGCAAGTATGTTGGGATATAGGTCTGTTTGGAAAGGCAAGGAGTTCCCCAAATACATAAACCAGAACAATCGTGTTTTTGTTAGATATTGGGGTTCTGCATAAGGTTTATAAAATTTTAAACAATTTATTTAAACTAAAACAAAACTAAAAAAACAGTTAACCCATTTAATCCATTTCTTCTACCACCGCCCTCCCCCCAACCTCTGGCAACCACCAATCTGTTCTTTTTACCTATGAGCTTGGTTTTCTTTTCTTTTTATTATTTTTTTTAGATTACACATATAAGAGAGATCATATGGTATATTTGTCTTTGTGTGATTTCACTTAGCATAATGTCCTTGAGGTCCATTCATGTTGTGGCAAATAGCGAGATTTCATTTTTTTTATGGCTAATATTCCATATGATGTAGATGTGTGTGTGTGTGTGTGTGTGTGTGTGTGTGTGTGTGGACCACATTGTCTTTATCCATTCATTCATTCATTGATGGACACATAGGTTGTTTCCATATCCTGGAATAATATGTGAATAATATGGAATAATTTGTGAATAATGCTTCAGTGAACATGGAGGGTGCATATATCTTTTTGAGTTAGTGTTTTCATTTTTCTTTGTATAAATACCCAGAAATAGAATTGCTGGATCATGTGGTAGTTCTATTTTTAATTTTTTGAGGAACCCTCATACTCTTTTCCATAGGCTTCACCAATTTACATCTCCACCAACAAGAGTTCCCTTTTCTTCTCATTGTCACCAACACTTGTAATTTCTTGTCTTCTTGATTCTAGCCATTCTAGCAAGTATGACGTGAGATCTCATTGTGATTTTGACTTGCATTTCTCTGATGATTTGTGATATTGAGCACCTTTTCATATGCCTATTGGCCATGTGTATGTTTTCTTTGGAAAAATGTCCATTCGGATCTGCCCATTTTTAAATCAGATTGTTTATCTGCTTTGAGTCACATGAGTTCTTAATATATTTTGGTTATTAGTGCCTTATCATATATAAGATTTGTAAATATTTTTGCACACTCAGTAGATTGCCTTTTCATTTTGCTGATGGTTTCCTTTGTTGTGCAAAAACTTTTTAGACTCATGGAGTACCACTTATTTATTACTGTTTATTCCATGCTTTAAATCTTTTTATTTTAAAATATTTTATGCAAATAGTTAAAAAAGGAACCCACCACACTATTCTGTAAAATCAACAAGCTGGTCCATCAACATCAATTTTGAAAAAGAAATAAAGGGCAGCTGAAGCTTCCATGTACCTTCCCTAGCTCCCTTAACAACTTTTGGGCTGGAAAGGCACAGCATGAATTTCATGTATCATTCATTCCAGTACATCACTTTATACTCTTACTTCATATAATTTGAAGCCATAGGAAATATATTATTGTGTAAAACAACACTGTTTACTATATGCCAATAATGCTTACATGCCAGCCACTACTCTAAGTACTTTACATGCATTATTAAATGCCACCTCCCCCCCCCCAGAAAAGATTTTTATTTTAAAAAAGGTTGGTTCCATTGCTAAAAACAACTACTTATAACAATTTGGGCCTGGACATCTATGTGATTAATCAATCCCCTCTTTCCACTGGACTATTAAACTACTACAAGGCATGGACTGTGTTTTAAAGATCTTTGAACCTCCTGCAGTACCTAAAAATGCCTGGCATAAAGTGGGTATTCAAAAAAAGGAACTTGAGGGGCAGGGCGGGGGGTCGTCGCGGGTAGGGAGGGAAAAATAATGAAACAAGATGGGATCGGGAACGAGACAAACCATAACAGACTCTTAATCTCACAAAACAAACTGAGGGTTACTGGGAGATGGGAGGCTGGGTTATGGACATTGGGGAGGATTTGTGCTATGGTGAGTGCTGTGAAAGGTGTAAGCCTGATNCGGGGGAAAAAAAAAAAAAAAAAAAAAAAGTGTGTTGAGAGGTTTCTGACTCCATGCATCACTGTGGAGCCACAGCTACATCCTCAGACTTGGAAGCACTGACTAATACTCTCAGTCCCACCAGAATTTTCACTTTTGGAAACACCCAAACACACAGTTCTAAAAGATCAATTCCAGACAGCTTATCTAGCACATAAACACACTGTGTACTAGTTAGTTAATGCAACACAAGTGGAGGCAGCAAGAGAACAGTCTAAAGGTAAAACATCAAGGAATGTGTGGTAACACAAAACTCAAGAAAGAAAAAAGTTTAATGAAGAAAAGGTGATTAGAAATTTCAAACATAAACAAGATTTCAAGATGAATGAGGATTATGATAAGGATCTTAGTTTAAGCAAGTTTTGTCCAGGGATACTGTCGGGATGGTTGCTTGTTGCAAAGGTCGAAGAATAAACCACATATTAAAAAATTTGACAATGGGAAGGGAGAAAAAAATGGAGAAGCAGCTATAAAGGATACTACAGGTGAAGATCCTTGTCCACTAAATAAGAAAAGAATAGTCTATGTTTGAGGTCAGAAAGAGTGGCAGAAAAGAAATCATGAACAGGGAAAGAATATTTATCAGTGAAAGAGGCATTATGTTTACCCATAAAGCAAATTTGATTCTGGAAGCACAAAATATATTGAAGAAGTAACAGGGTTTTAAAAATATGTTTTTTTATATTATTTTGTAACAGATTAACAGTTCCTACCTTCACCACTCTCCATGCCTTCTACAAAAATCCCCCCACACTGGGGAAGAATCCAGTACCGGCGTCTGTAACGATCCTGGCCAAACATCATCGAACGCAAAGAGTGAGAAGCGTCAAAGAGCTTCCTTCTGTACTGACTCTGTTGCTGTTAAAAAATGATGCATATAATTAAGCTATGGGTGTCAAGTGGTTTAAAAATTAATATATAAGTGACTTTATACTTATTATGCCTTCAATAAGCAGCTAAATTTCACTTCTGGGAACAGACAGCAAAAGAGCTAAATATTACATGCCTGACTTCAATTTCAGTAACACTTTCAAAGTTAGAAATTATTTTGAAAGTAACTGGAATATTTTTGTTACCATGGATTAAAAAATGCTTTATCAGTTATCTTATAGTAAAGCTCATCTTATGCTTGATAATAAACAATGTGATCAAGTATTTTACTGGCCAGAACTGGCTCCATCCTATTGATTATATAGTGTATGACAAATAATTCTCACATATGTAACTGACCATATCTGTATTTGCTTATGTTTATACTCATACTGTAAACCTAGGCAACATACAACTAAGTTTTGGGATAAATTTGAGGTGAATCTAACATTGATATAATGTACAGGTACCTCATAATGTTAATCTTTTAATACTTCCAAAAATTCATCTTTTTTTATAAAAGTTCATTTAAAACTTCACTAATGTTATTGAAATTAAATTTTTAATTGAATATTTTAAATGAGAAGTACACAAATATATAGTTTATAAATCCAATGCAAATAAAATACACAAATATAGTAATGTAAAATAAAAGATAAGATGCTGAAACTATTACCATGATATTTGATTAAACTTTAAAAGTAATCACCTCCAAGAAATAAAACCATGCATTTATTTATATTTTGTATTTAAATGAAGAGCTGAAGAATATAGGCCCTGATTAAGTTTAGGCTTTTAACATTAGCATTAAACTTTTAAAGTTTAATTGTGAGACTGTTTCTGGAGCTCGTCATTTTAATTACTTATAAAAAAGCTTGTTTTTATTTAGCAGCCAGAAGAACTGATCCCATATAAGGTGGATCTTTAAAACACTGCAAAAAAGATGTTAACTATAATCTGAAAAGTGCTTACTTTACTCAGTTTTTCAATCTGTTTTTCTAGCTCTTCAACACTTGCTGCTTGGTCACCTTCATCCTATACATAACAAAATACAGTATCATTTACCTGTTTTTAAGATTTATTTCTTTAATCAATCAGCAAATATTTAATGAAAGGCTCCTCTACACAACGTACCAGGAAAGGCACTATGGAAATAGTACACAAAGTACTAGGATCGGCACTATGGAAATAAGTACGACTCAGTTGTTGCTCTTTATAAGTAATCTGGTAGGGAGATAATTTATTAACACTAAAAAATAAAAACCATCAAATAGTAGGAAGCTATAAGGATCTCAAGAAAGGTAGAGATTAAGAGTCATGGAGTTCAGGGGAAGGTGAGATTTATTCTGGTGGGAATCTATACTAAGAAAGGCTACACAGAGGAAGTTGTGTTTTTATTATTGCTGTTGTTGTTTTTGTTTTAAGAAGTTGTGTTTTAATCAGCTATTGAAGAATAGTTAGGAATTGAGCAATGAGAGAAGAGAAGGCAGGGCATTCCAGAAAGAGTTTGACACATTATGACCTGAAAGGTACATCAAGAGATAATGAGGGAAATGAAGCACAGATGAGTTGAGGGCTAAATTGTCAAGATCTGTAAATGCTTGGCAATGGACACTAATGTCTCTTGAGGGAGGTTAAACATCAGAACTATGCTTTACAAAGATTATTCTGATTAACAGTTTTAAGATGGCCTGGAGCAGGTAAAGGACTAAAATTGGCAAATCTTGTTAGTAGATTCCTGCAGTGATTCAAAAGGGAAGGAGAATGTGGGCCTTGTTGGTGTTAAAGAAACAGAAATGAGAAAAGCAAATGGATATAACAGATACTACATAATTAGAACTGTTGAGTCCTGACAAGTCCAGGATCTGAGGCAGGGAAGGGTGAGGGAGAGGAAGGAAAGAGTAAATTATGATGATGTTAAAGATTTAAATCTGGAACTGCAAAAATACTGGTACCATTAATCAAAAAAGTCATTTTTAGAGCAAAGAAGGTTAAGTTAAATTTTGAACACTGAGCTTTTAGAAGAAAAACATCATCTCTATTACATATAGTACTAATTTCATAAATGGAAAGTACATGTATGACTATGTGAATTTTTTCATTCTAGAATATAAATATAGGAAAACTAGCCCCAAATTATATGTTTGAGAGAGAAAGCATTGTATTACCTAATAGAAGGTATACGTGCTTCTTCGAATGTCAGTGGTACTACTTTCATATAGGCAAATTACTTAACTCTTCTAAGACTGTTTTGTTATCTGTAAATTGGTCATAACATTATCTGTAACGCGGGGTTTTTGTGAGAACTAAATAAGAATGGATCTGAAAGCAACTATATATATATATATATATGATTAATTTCCTTCTTTCTGAAAATTATACTTTAATGAGAAGATGCAGGTACACTTAGGATAAAAAAACCCAGAAACTTATTTTTGATGTTCACTTTCTAGAAGCATTTTTACAAAGCCATATTGTCATCAATCACTCATGAACAGGTATTTCTACACTGGTATCATTATTGCCCCAATAAAAGGAAGTAAAAGGAAAATCTCAACAGTTTTACTGTTATCTATCATTATCTACTCCTTATCGAAATTTGGTATTGGTTTTTTTTTAATTTTTTTCCTATATATATATTTTTTTATTATTTGCCCCAGGGGTACAGGTCTGTGAATCATCAGGCTTACACCTTTCACAGCACTCACCATAGCACAAACCCTCCCCAATGTCCATAACCCATCCACCCTATCCCTACCCTCCCATCTCCCAGTAACCCTCAGTTTGTTTTGTGAGATTAAGAGTCTGTTATGGTTTGTCTCACTCCCGATCCCATCTTGTTTCATTATTTTTCCCTTCCTACCCCCCACAAACCCTGCCCTGCCCCTCAAGTTCCTTATATCAGAGAGATCATATGATAATTGTCTTTCCCTGATTGACTTATTTCGCTTAGCATAATACCCTCTAGTTCCATCCACGTCATTGCAAATGGCAACTTATCCAAATTTAGTGAACCAAATTACAAAAGCATTTGGGTGGACTTTTTGTGCTAATAGTAATATGATTTCTATTTGGAATTTAAAAAAAACCGTAAAATCTTTAAATCTTGACTCTCGAATAGACAATTCCATTATCTATAGGATTCTGAACAGATCTTTTGACCAAAGGATAAATGTTTGATAATTTGCTTATGTAAAAATATAATTCAATCAACAAATATTTGAAATAAGACATGGAAGTAGCTATGTATCAGTCAAATTAACTAACTGCCCTTTCTAAGACGCTTCCTATGATGGAAAAGAAGTAAAATGTCAACTAAAGTTTTATTTAAAGGAGCTTTGGCTAATAGTCCCCATAATTTTAAGAGATATGAAGGAACCTGAAAGACCAGAGAGAAAGGGAATGACAAAATTAAGAACACAGAATCCCTGCCATGGTTCTCCATGGTTTATCATCCAACAGAGAGGGCCATTATATGTCCCTATATGCTAGAATTTAATTATCCACATAATCTTACATGCCTAATTGTGAAGTTAAGGCTCACAAAAGTTTCAACACAAATCTAAGCCTTAGAGAGTGTGCCAAATGTGTTAAAAGAATGAAAAGTGAGAAGCAGGGATCATGTTTGAGACAAAGAGCTATCTTTGACTTAGTCAAGGGTAGTATTTCCTAACTAAAAGAGATGATTTGGGTCTCTGCAATTAATCCTTTAAGAAGTATAACTACTGACGTGACCTATATTTTAATCAAGAGGCCAAATCTATTTTTGGAGGAATAATGTGTCTATCTTACCACTTAGATTCATTAAACAGTTAAAATTTTATTTAATAGGAAATTGAGAAGTGGCTGCCAGTTCTTCATTATGAAGAACAGCTCTCAAATCATTTAAGGGAAATGTTAATTTGCCTTCTTAGGTCCTAAAATATTTATTATTTTTAAAGGCTTTTAAACTGTTTTCTCCTATTACTAATAAGATATATATTTGCCAGAATTTTGATCAATGAAACCCTATAACCTAATTAACTCTATAGTTCAACACTCATAAAAAAATAAAGTACCACTTTAAATAATATATCTGGTCTAAGAAACATTAATAATGTTTTAAAATAATTAATAATGATTTTTAATCTCCCTTAAAGAAAAAAAATGTATGGTTTGTTAATTTTCCATGTGAAAAAAGCAGCCAGGCAAAACAAATAATTTCTGTAAATAAACTCTAATTTAGTGGGATAACTACCTAGTAGAATACATTGAAATCCCAACAGAGAGTTTTAAAATTTATGAGAGTTAACACTTCAAAACAATTTATAATATTAAGCACTGAAGAGTGATTCTAATTCTATGAAAAGGTGATTAATACGGTCAGAAAGGTTTAATTCCTGCTACAGAGACAGCTCCACTTGCCAAATGAAGCAGACTGATTATAAATGGTATCTTTTGTTTGAGTAATTACAATTCTGATATCCAAATTATATACCCTTCACATTATTTATCGCAGCATAAAAATATATGATCAAGTGGTTTCAAAAGTACGACAATATGAAATAATTTCTGCAAGGAATCTCAATGTAGTCTCCTTTTGAGATTGGTACTCAAAAGAAGTAAAGCTCATTCTAGTGATTTTTATCATTTTGGTTTAAAATATAACATGGGGAAGAATTTATGAAAACATTTTTGCATGTATGCTATTTTCACTTAAGAGAATTGTATAGCCATGATCTTAAAAGTTCCTCCACATTATACAGATTCAGTCAAAATTTTGATTCAATAATTCATTTTGATTAGGTATTATTTTCATACATTCTATCAATAAATTCATCCCTCTAAGTCATCTTTCCTTATTTCTCCAGTAGTACTTAGTTGATGTAGTAAAGGAAAAGAATTCCTTCTTGAGGGATGCCTAAGTGGCTTAGTTGGTTGGGCGTCTGCCTTTGGCTCAGGTCATGATCTTGGGGTCCTGGGATAGAGTCCCGTATTGGGTTCCATGCTCAGCTGGGAGCCTGCTTCTCCCTCTGCCTGCCACTCCCCCTGCTTGTGCTCGAGTGCTCTTTCTCTCTAACAATCTTTTAAAAAAAATTAGGGATGGCTGGGTGGCTCAGTGGGTTAAGCAGCTGCCTTCGGCTCAGGTCATGATCTCAGGGTCCTGGGATTGAGCCCCGAATCAGGCTCTCTGCTCAGTGGGGAGCCTGCTTCCTCCTCTCTCTCTGCCTGCCTTTCTGCCTGCCTCTCTGCCTACCTGTGATTTCTCTCTCTGTGTAGCATATAAATAAATAAAATCTTAAAAAAAAAAAAAAGAAAGCCTTTGTGAGAATTTATTCCTCAAAAAGGTTAAATGCCTTTCCTTTGTACCTGACTAGCACATTGGAAATACTGCTATCAAATCAGTGAACACTTAACACATTACTTTTTCTTATTTCAAATATTCCTCAGTGAGAGTGTAAATTGAGAGGGGACTTTCAGTGTCTGATTCATCTTGGTCAAAAGTGCCCAAAGCTAGGCACATAATAAACTGGTATTTAGGAAATATACCAATCTCACTAAACCTGAGAACACTTTTAGGGCATGAAGGATCATATAAATGTAAGACATTATGTTACCAGAATAAAAGAGGATGCCTGAAGTTAAGAATCTCCATAGTTCTCTGGAGAACGCTCAAGTCATTACACAAAAAGAAAAAAACTTAACCTCTCTTATTCAGTATAAATGCCTTCTATGTGTAGGCACTGTATTCAATATCTACTTAATTATCACAAAAAACTTTAAAAAAGGTGAATATTATAACATTCAGGTTTCAGATGAAGAATCTGAGGCAAATAATTGTCAAGATGGAATTCAAACACAAGTTCTTTTGACTCCAAATTCTGTGTTATTTTCCAATATGCTATGCTGTCTTAGTTACATTTAAAATCAACCTAAATTTGATTACCTCATCTTCACAGATGTCAGTCTTTTTTCCTTTTTTGTCTTCTTTATCTTCTTCATCCTCATCATCTTCATCAGCTTGGTCTTCACTATCATCGTCATCATCATCATCAAAATCACTGTCTCCTCCCTTCCTTCTTCGTTTGCGTCCCGGTGTGGGTGTGCCCAATGGATGTTGTTCTTCTCCGAGATCAATACCACCTGAAGTGTCTCTTTTGCCTGTTTTCTTAGCATGAATGATTCTGAGCCTTTAAATATGAAAAAAATGATGATACGGTGAAGTCTTCTCTCTGTACTTTTTAGAAAGCATAACATTTTTAAAAAAGATTTTATTTATTTGAGAGAGAGAGAGAACGAGCACAAGCAGGAGGAGGGGCAGAGGGAGAAGCAGGCTAAATCCCAGGATCCTGGGATCATGATCTGAGCAGAAGGCAGATGCTTAACTGACTAAGCCACTCAGGCACCCCTTGTTTTTCTTTTTGTTTTTTGTTTTGTTTTGTTTTGTTTTAAGAGAGAGAGAGAGAGATGGAGAGTGTACACATAGGATGGGGGAAACGGAGGGAAGGGGAGAAAAAGAGAATCTCAAGCAGGCTCCAGTCTAGACCATAGCCCAACCCAGGGCTTGATCTCATGACCCTGTGATCATGACCTGATCTGAAATCAAGAGTTGGATGTTTAACTTACTGAGCCACCCAGGCACCCCAAAGAGCACAGCACGAGTTTTAAGCAAAAATACCTTATGGTATTTTTGTCAGTAGGGAATAAATCAATGATAAAAAAAATCAGAATTAAGGAAGTTTAACAAATATGTTTCTAGAAATTATAGAATGTATTAACTTTCAAGAATATTCAGGATATCTCTTTGGAATTAGGACACATTTAAAAAAATAAAACTTAGAAGGCTGAGAAGATTAACTCTAGCAATGGCCAAGTGATAATTCCTGATCTCATACTATCAGACTAAATAAATTTCAATTCAAATTACCATAAAGAAACTATCCTCTTAACACAGAAGTTGAATAATTTCAGCATTGTATTTCCTGGCAGGAAGCTAATTAAGTTTTAATGCTGAATACATTTGGATATGTTAGATCCTCTGTAAAAGCAAACTTTAATTAGAAAGCAATTAAAAAAAAAGTGGTAGTTCCAAACAGATTCTGCTTATGACAAAAGTAGCCTGATAGCAACAACAATCTTAGAAAATGTGATTACTTGGCTTCTTCAAAATAAAGAAGATAAATGGTCTGTTTTCTAAGGTTGAAGAATATGAGCTCAATGAATCTCATTATAAATTTTGTTCACTGCAAATTCTGACCCTGAGTTTCATTAATTTCACATCTCATCTTTATTAACCTTTACCTTTTCTAATTCTAAGACAAAATAAAGTTGTAATTTGTATATTTTACAGGGGAACTTTTACAAAAGAAAAACAGTAAACTAATTTTAATAAAACAGGACTTACTTGCGAAGTTTACCTTCTACTACCCATTTATCTCTCCTCAAGTTTGACATATAATCAATGTTCTTATCAATTTCACTGTTAATGCAAAAATTGGAGGACATAAATTAATCTATTATGTCATACATTAATTTGGAAATAAGCAAATTGATGCAGTTTTGGTAAGTACAAATGATGACTGCGTATGAATAGCAAAAACAATTGAAAATTATATTAATATATTATCATATCTTAGAGGTATACAGAAAATTTTAAATGCCCAGTAATGGTAGAAATGCATAGCTCCAAAATATCCTTTTCCTACAAAGGTAAAGGGCTAAAAGTAACATATTTAAATCTGTAAAATAATAAATAGCAAGAACAAAATGAATGTGGATTTTTTCACCAAATCCTGAAATACTAGAGTGGAGAACATACTTTGACTCTTAAATGAAATTAAGTACTTTTTTAAAAAAGTATAATACATTAATAAACTAAAAATATTAATATTGCATTAGCACATAATACAATAAAAAGGAGCTGGATAATTCTAGCAATGGCTACTAAGGAAAATCAGGTGGTCATCTATCATTGAAAGACCTCAAAAAAAGAAAAATTCTTGATTCTTTCATTTTTGGCACTCTATTGTATAAACAAAACAAGTTCAAAGACTGTACACAGTATGATCTAAATTTTTGTTTCAATAGCCTGCAAAGAAATACATTAAAATATTATTAGCAGTAGTCACCTCTGAATGGTGAGATCAAGTATAATTTTCATTTTTTTGTGCTAGTCTGTTACTTCAAAATTTTCTATAAGAAATTGGTATTATTCTGTGATTAGAGAAATTCAAAACAGAAAACAATCACCAGAAACACCTGGGTATATGCTTACCTCACCACACTCTTACTGCATGCCAGTTCATTGATCAGGAAAGCCAAGACTGAAGCCTTCTGTGCTGGAGTATGAGCCTGAAAAGCTTTGGTTTTCAGGCTTTCAGTAAGTTCAGTTTGTCCACAATGGGCTTCCATAAAAATCTGCAAAATCTCGGAAACATTGTCTCGATTCACACCAACATTCAGCAAATGTTCTCCAAGAGCTGTTTTGGCCTATGAAAGTTTGACATTTTTATCAGTATTGATCATAACCATTCGTGACATGAAAACAATAAGACTTTAAAATATGGATATTACATGGTCTAGATATCACTGACAAGGACTTTATTCATATTTTTGTTGGAGTGGATATTAAAAATAGATGACAGTCAAGAATTTAAGTACTTGTAATCCCTCTCTTCCTTCTTCAAGCCCTTGGTTAAAAATTAGGCAGGGAGAATAGTATGTAACTTGGGTAGAAATAGTCTATCACACCTTCTTTAACTATAGAGACTACGCTATGCTTTTCCAGGCTTTATTTAGACATTCTATCAGTAGTGGTGGGGCTAGGTTCAAGAGCACTGCTATTGTGTTCTGGTTCTCTGGTGTCATGGGTTCTACTGTCTGCTATAGTGAATGAATAGGGAGATGGAAGAGAAATTAACAGATGCATTTGGAAGCTTCTTCTCTATAATATTATCTACAGTAAAGCTGACCAAAATGTGTATCCTAGTTGAAATTAAGATAAATTCGAACTTATTGGGTATCCACATTAAGAGTCTTCAAGTGCGGGTCTATACATGCTTTGATCAGCCTCAGTTATTCACAGTGATTCAGAGAGAACACAGTATAATTTCAGAAGGCACACATAAGTTCTAACTGCTTCATGAATTATGATAATAATCATCAAATAATCACAATATCACATGGGTAATAATCTAATATCACAGGGGTATTTCTTTAAATTTGGGTTTTGCTGACAGCTAGAGGAAAATAGTAATTTGGGAATGATCTAAATTCCTTAGGCTTTATGAACCAGGTTTTTCTAGGTTTGGTATCAATTTAACATCTACATTTGATTTGGTGAGACATGTAGAAAAAAAGTGGATCAGTTGATACAATCTTCTGCTAATATGCTAAAGCCAGCTAACAATGCACTGATAGTACAAATTTAAAAAAAATTTATATATATATTTTTTACCTTGTATCCTGTAATTAGACCTGGATCACATACAGCAGCTGAGAGGAGCCTCACAAGCAAGTCTTGTACTTCACCCATGCTGTCCCCTATATTTAGCAATCCCTCTTGAAGAACACTGAGGTTTGGAACATCAATATTCACATCAAAGCCCAAAACTTTACCAAAGTTTCGTAAGAACTGCACCACCATGAGACAGTCTGAAAATGTACTTCCAGAGAGAACAAGTCCTGGAATACGAGGCAACTCTGGCAAAGGCTGCACATAAAACAAAATAATAAATAATTTTAGAGCCATGATTTTCACATTCTGAAGTAAAATAAGTTGCTGTCTTTCTTTTTCCTGCATCATACCAGTGATTTTCCCTCTGGATTATAAATTCCCTGGGGGCATTTCTACAACCCCATGGTATTAAGTACAGACAGGCTCTTGAACGCAAGTAACCAACAATAAATTTTGATTGAACCCAGCATGAACTTAGATTTCTACAAAAGAGAACACTAATTTTAACGAATTTACATATTGATAAACATACGTTTATATGGCTGGAGCAATAATTAGATAACATAAGAAATATTTCAAACGTACCATACATAGCAGAGTACTGATTTCTTCTAATGATGGAGACTGATTTATATCCCACACTACTTGGGGAGTTCAGAAAGTAACAGTGTGCATCTGTGGGCTGTTTGGTTGGGCATAGTGGCATTTTTGGTTAATGAATGTGGACAAATTGCTAGGTGAACATGATCAGAACCCCAAACCCTATCAAGAACCCAGTTACACTGCATCTAACAGTCTTTAGGTTTCCTGTATGTAGTAAAACATTAACACTGAGTTTCATATTGAAATTAGAAAGCTGTCTCTTTTGCTCCTTCTCAAATATGCTTACGTATTAACATTTTAATGGCTAAACTGTAGTACTAGCTGTCATAAACATTTAAAAAATTAAGTAAATAGGTAATCTAAATTAAAAATATTTTTCTACATGAATGGGATTTAATAATTGTATCTTAAACTTTGTGTAAAAAAATGTGACTTGTAAATATTTCTATTTCTCTGAATTTGTCTTGTTCAAAAATGTTCTCCTACCCTTCACTTACAGAAATAGCTAGTCAAATACTTATCCTACTAATATTGTATGGAAACACAGAACTATGGATAATAGCTGATACCATACAAATCTTTTATGTTCCATTTGAAAATCATTTAATTCAGAGACTTTTCCTGAACCCTATCATATGCACACATTTCCATTAAGACTCTAAAAATGTATATAACAAAGCTAACAAAAATAAGGCTTAAAATGAACATACATTTGATACAATGCATACAGATTTAAATAAAGATAAAAGATGCAAGGAGATAAAGCTCATTTAGGATTAAAAAATGTTTACTCACTATGAGGCTTTATTAAATGTGTTAACTAACATCTATGCACTTTCTGGGCTTAGGAAATTTTAAGCATCCAAATGACTAAAACTAGAATGTATACTTTCATTTGTATTTAAAAGCATTTATGGGCGCCTGGGTGGCTCAGTGGGTTAAGGCCCCTGCTTTCGGCTCAGGTCATGATCTCAGGGTCCTGGGATCGAGGCCCACATCGGGCTCTCTGCTCCGCAGGGAGCCTGCTTCCTCCTCTCTCTCTGCCTGCCTCTCTGCCTACTTGTAATCTCTCTCTCTGTATCAAAAAAAAAAAAAAAAAAAAAAAAAAAAAGCATTTATGCTAAGTAACTAAACAGAACATTAATATAATTAAATTCTCACTGGGGTATTAAAAGTTTGCTTTAAGTACTTTAGAAGAGAGCTTACACAGATGAAGAGACACTCATTATTTGAATATCAGATGAATATGACTTATAAATAAATATAGATACTATTGGTCAAGTATAATAATATATTGTGGAGACAGTATCATAGAGATGATATGCAACATCAATATAATTCTCTAGAAATACCATTTTCTTAGAGTCAAACATAATAGATTTCTACTCATAAGTATATGAAATCATGCCAGATACCAATATTATTTGGCTCTTTCCAAACTGCTACTTTTATATATTTTAGCCCCATTACATGTCTGTGAAGCATGATGGAAGAGAAAACATATATGAAATACTTTGGTTGTATATACTTCCTGGTTTTCAAGATGATAAACAGTATGGACTCTGGAATTTAACAAACTGGAGACTGAATCCAAGTTGCCACTTACTAGCAGTGTAATCTTGGGTAAGTCCCCTAACCTCTTCGTGTCTCAGGTTTCCCATCTGTAATGGGCATAAATGCCAGTTCCCCAGGACTATGGCGAGGATTAAAAGAGAATACATCTAAAGCACTTAGCATAGTGCCTGGCATGTAGTAAACATACTCAATAAAAGTTAGCTACAATCACTAAAGCATTGAAGGAAGTTGTAGATTATAAACCTTCACTTACTTAAATATCTATAGGTGTGTGGTAAGGAGTTAGAGCTTTCTGTACCTAAATGGTTGGGAGGAATCAAATGACATATAGAAATCCTGTCCACTTCTCTAATTCATCTTTGCAGATTTCCTCAGTATTTCAACCTCAATTTACAAAGGTTTTCAGTGCTCCACTTATGTATGAAATAGTGCCATTATTGGCATAGGAGCTCTAAAGAGGTTTATTGGTGGCCATCCAAGAAAGGCAGATAGACCTTGACTTGGAAACCCACTGCTCTGGTCAAAAATGAAAGGCTTTTGTAATGGCAACTCTGGCAAAGGAATCAGGGGACACACAGGAGAAATTAAACTTATTAATGAAAAGTTTCACATGATAAATTACCTTTTGGTCTGCTAAGCACATATCTTCATTAGGCTTCTTTAGTTCCTTTGCCATTTCCAATTCTAATCTTCGTTGCTCTAGTTTACGTTCTTTATTTAATCTTTTCTCATCACGTTTTTCTTGCTTCAATCGTTCTTTTTCCTTAAAAAGAAAACCAAGTCCAACAGTCTCTTTAATCATTGTATGTGTTTGAAAAATCTGCAGTTAAAAATTTTAAAAGTTATCAAAGGGCTACGATTTCCATGAACAGAACTCTCTTAGGAGATTTGGGAATAGACTTGGAACTATACAGAAACAATGACTTATTATCACCCTTTGAATTTTAAAATAATCTTATGACTGTATGTGTGTGTATGTGTGTGTGTGTGTGTTTGGATTATCAATATTAGACTCAACAAAGATTATTCCATTGTACAAAATTTATTCAATCCTTCCTCAGGTTTCAATATGAGAATAAAATACTTATTAATAAAAGAAGATATATAAAATGCACATGGGTAATTAAATATTTATAAAATATTTAGCTAGTATTTACTAGCTAGTAAATACTGGCTAGTATTATACTAGCTAGTATCTAGTATGGCTAGTATTAACAGAAATTTTTGTGTAGCTCCATCCAGGAAACGAGGGAGGATTTACAGCATGAAAGTGGAAGCAACATTCTTGAATTTGCAGAAGTAGTTATTTCAATTAACCAGTCTTAAGATAGCACCTGTGCTATCGAAATATTATTTACCCCTATAAACAACATTTTAGAGAATGTAAAATGGATTCTGAAGGCAATTCCAAAAGCATTCAAAAAATATTTTCTGTAATGGCAAGATGGAAATAATTATCCTGTCTCCCTGTTGTAGGAGATGACACTCTGTTGGAAGAAGTCAAGATTTTCTATAATAATATTAGTGTCAGGACTTTATTGCCAGCCCTCAAATACAATTCTTACTTAGATGAGAAATAACAATGGAATCATCAGGCATTCTAACATATTACCTCACACATTTGACACGTTAATGATGGGTTTACTTTCATAAAGCTAGTCATGTCTCTTCATTGATTAAAAATCTTTCAATTTTCTTTATTTTCATCAAAATAAAGTCCAACTCCTTACTTCTGAATTCAAAACTCTCTCTCTCTTTTTAAATCTTATCTCCCATTTTTGTATTCTATGTAGATTTAGTCAAACTATTTGCTATTCCTGATGAACATCTTTGCTTCCTCACCTCCTTATATTGGTGCACTCCAAGAAGGAAGGTCAGTACTCCCATCTAGTGGATCTTAATCTTATTTAAGCACTACCATCTCCTCCCTATAATTTAAACATTGCACTTATTGCTTCGTGTACTATATTAGCATTTTTGCCCATATTCTAGTTATCTCTGTTTCAATTGCCATGGCTAGGACAGCACCCTGACTGCTGCGGGAGGGCATGCCACAAGGGAGACACAGAAGAGAGGATATTCCAGGCAGAGTAAAGAAAGCACAGTGTATTTGAGAAATTGCTACTATGTCAAGAGTGGAGTGTAGGTTGCAGGTTGAATAGTTGCCGAATATTATGATACAGAGCCAAAGGCCAGGTCACGAGAGCCTTTACATATGATATGCTCAAGTCACTGCTCATTTTTCTACAACCTCTAAATTTCTGGGTTACTGATTCAGACATTAGGGAAGAAAATGATTTGGAAGCTCTATTGTGAGATAACTGACATCAAAAAAGTGCTACAATTAATCTTATCGATTATAAACTAAAAGCAGTTTCTGAGGGTCTAATGGCATAAAATATACACAATTAACATGCAACATTCCCACAATGCAGTATAGATTTTCAAATCAAATTATCATTGGTAGAATATTTTTTCCCCAGAATTGGATTTTCAATTTATAAACACATGAATGCCGCTCTAAGAATTTTTCCAAGGAAGAGAAAACATTTTGGTCACTCACCAGAATAATGAATCACAATCACCAACAGAAAAAACAAATGTCTCTTCTAACTTTCAAAGTAGCTGGTATAAATTTTTCTACCATGTAGGACTAACCCAGAATTCTTAATGATGTTCATAATAATAATTACAAAAATAATAATTGAGACTATTATTCATTAAAAACTGTTGAAAATGGTTACTATTTCTTTTCAAAAAGAAAGGACAGTGTGACACTAATGCTCTCTTCACTGTGCCAACTTCACTTTGATGGCAATCTGGGGGTACATAATACTACAATGATATGCAGACAATGAGAGTGCATTTAATGTCACAAGGTAAATATGGCTTTTATTCTTGGATATCACTTTTAGCTAGTGCTGGCAATATTTTTTCCAGTTAAAAGCATGGCTATAATATGGCATGGAGAGTAAAATGACATCAATTTTTAGGACAAAATGGAGATTTCCAAGAAATCTTAGAAACTTGTAGGACCTTTATTACTCAAAGACAAGCATCCATTCTTGTCTTGAAGTATTAGGGATACTTCAAAGGAAACATGAAGTCTCTAAATGTAGTAAATTTGGTGGATTTAGTCGCTAATTTATTTAATGAACTTTAATGAATTGTATAAGACAAGATAACTCTCAAAGAATGAGAGTTGAATGAACTTCTGGGTCCCCTCAACAATCAACTAATATTTAAAAGGGTATATAAAGACAGTCACAATCTAGCCCCACACAAGTTTTCATCTCATATGTCATGATTATCAGGGTATTATTTCCCATGTTCTAGTCACATTGTGTGATACATCTGTGTTGAGAAAACAGTGTAACCAGTTTGAGGCATTGATTAGATGATGATGATGATGATGAAAAAGGACAAAGAGAAGGATGGGAAGGAAGAGGGGGAGTACAGACAAGAAAGAGGAGAAAGAGGAAGGAGAAAAGCAACAAAGCCAAGACAGGGACATGCACAAGGTGAAAATGATTAACCCCTCTTTGCACCTTCCTCCTCTCTGCCCACAGTTCATATTGAGTTACAACACTGTATCTTTGTATATGCCATTTCCTCTGCTTGAAATCCAGAACCTCTCTTCCTTAACACAGAAATAAAGCCTGCTTTTATTCTTCTCATAAGTGCTTTAGGCTTTTTCATATTTCTTTTTCTGAGCTTCCACATAACTTATTATTTATTGTACTGTGGGATAATTATTTGTCTAAAGTTGATCTCTTCCACTTTAGTGTAAGCTTCTAGAGGTCAGAAAAACAAATTTATTCACCTGTTTACTTATGGACCTAGTTCAATTTCCGGCAGTACAATTTGCCAGATACTTCAAGGAAATTTTTTTTAAGGAAATTTTTAATGATTTTATTTTTCTTCCTATCAAGCCTGTATCAGTTCTACTTTCCTCTCCCGCTGGTCTCAATGTTGTTCTTATCTCCAACTACAATAGTTGTCATATGTCTTTAACAGAAATATTTGGTGTGCCTTGCCATATGAAAGTTATTTAAGCATTTATTCATTTGCTGAATGGTTAATTCCACAAATGCCATATAAATAACGATAAGTTAACATTCTTACTAGTCATTAAACATTCAATAGCTGATTTTTTTCTCAACTTTTTATATTTCATTCTGTGGACAGACATAACTGATGTCTTCTATTTTCAATTATACACAAACCTTGTAGCCAAAAGCAGAGTTTAATACATTTATTAATAATATTCAAGTTATATTTGGGAATTTAAAAATATCTAAAATATGATTCTCACATCTACTCCAACATTATTAATTTTAATCATTTTCATTGCATACACTATGATTTGATGTGCTTGCAAATACACTGTCCCCATATCAAAATGAAATAGGCTTACTAACTGATAATCTTTTCTAAAAACTAAAATTTAAAGTGGCAGTGCTATTTTAGGCCAAATTTGAAGATATTTAAACTTGTGTAGTATTCTTTCTTCTAGACTTGGTATACAGTTTGAAAGAGCAATATTTACCAAATTTTCATATAAGTTCATATTTATTTATTTATTTATTAAGATTTTATTTATTCATTTGAAAGGGAGACAGACAGAGAGAGCACCAGCAGGGGGAGACGCAGAGGGAGAGACAGAAGCAGACTTCCTGCTGAGCTGGGAGCCTGATGTGGGGCTCGATCCCAGGACTGGAAATCATGACCTGAGCCCAAGGCAGATGCTTAACCATATGTGCCACCCAGGCGCCCCATACCTAAGCCTTTTCTTGACAAATTAAGTTACTATTTTACATTAACAATGGTTAAATTTCAGGGCAATAACTTACATTGCCTACAAATGACTATAAAATATAGCTCCTGACTATATTTTAGATTGACTGTCAATAATGACAATTAGTATGCCTCCTCTTAATTTTTTTGGCCTTCATCCCCCTCATAACCTCCAGTTTTCTAGATGTAGAAATTCTCGAAGTAGATGAATTCCCAGAATGTAAGTCATTTATAATAAAATCTTTTTAATCATCTTAATTACAGTAATGGAATTTTCCATATCAAAATATTACTAATATTTTAGTTAAGAAGTTATTTAAATTTTATTTCAAAGTTAAAACACCTTTTGATAACAAATGCGTTAAATTTAGATTTTCCTAAACAGCCCAAACACATAGGGTGACAATTTTAAAACCAGTTTTTTACTCACACAAAAAGACTACTTTAGGGGCTCTCAAGGAATAAATGACAGCATTTCCAGAAATCTATAGCATAATAATAAATGTATGAAATACATTTACTCTATTTTAGGATCATAGAAGTTTAAAAACCAAACAATGAATGTGGTAGAATGACTTGTTATTGTAAACTTTTACAACTTATCAGACTGCAAAACAAGACATTTTTAAGAGACAATGTTGCAAAGATGCCTTATTTTTTTGCTTTTTATGATTCTAGTGGGTCTCTTAGGTGTTTGTTCTAGGCATAATTAGGAGAATACATTTCTTTTGACAGCAACTTGTACTTAAATTTCAAAGACATAAATATAATTTAAGAGACACAGGTTTACCTCAGGGTGCAGGAAGACTACAAGTATAAATAAGATTAATAATACAAGCCATTTATAGAAGACAGACATAAACATTAAAAGTAATACTGTTTTATGGTAACACTGAATATGAGTAGAACAATCAGGGTAACTTTTTTTTAAAGGGACATGAAAATTAAGTTTAAACAAATGAAAAAATTATGAATCACAAGATGAAGAGAGAGACCTTTACATTTTATATTTTAATAAAAATTTTATTTTATAGGTATAATAGTTAAAAAGAATAAAACCTCCCAGTTATTGTATTTTCTCAAAATCTCCCAAAGTATTACAGAAGTCTGTACTTACTTTAGATTATGTATCTAATACTCTGTAGAACAGCTACTATATTACTCTGTAGAACAGCTACTAAATTTAAATTAAAATGGTTAATAATTCTTGAGTCAGATAATCAGAGATTTTAATTTACCTAAATTAAACTGATAATAATCTTTCACAAGTTGACTTTGTTTATAGGACATTTAACATTTTATCATATAGTCGATATAAAATCATTTTATATTCACTTTTAGACTATTTAACTTTAAAATTAAAGTACATTATAAGTACATTGTATAAATACAATATACAAATATGCCACAGAAGTATATTTACCATGTCTTCAACTGAACAATGGGTTTGCTTAAACAAAACCATCTTTGTGTGCAATTGTACTTATTTTCATTTTTCACTAACTAATGACTAATATAAATATAGGATTATAAAATAGTCTCATGACTTGAATCTTGGATGGGGAGGGGTTACATATTTTTTCTGCTTTCGAATTGTTTATTAGATGGTTTCTGAAACCTGAACTACTCTCTTCTATTTTATGGTTTTGTCTCCTAAAGTGTTGACACTGTCTTCTGGGATAGTTGCATATTTAACAACCTTTAATGTTTATTGATCCTTGGAGGGAGACATATAAAAGACTCTTGACGATTACTATGGTTGATTATTCAGTTAATATGAGTAAAGGGGTTATAAATTTGTGACTGGTATGGTTTAAAGTTTTTATAAATGAAAGAGGAGATTTTGAGCTACTTTGTCATGTTGCTTTAACCAACCTGTTTCTAGTACTTAATAATAAGGAAAGCAGATGTGTCTCATGTTATACTTGAATTATACTAGGAAATAAGCCTTTTTTTCCCTGAGACTATTCTTTCTTATATTTTCTTATGAAAATATTTGGAACTATGATGATATAGTAATGATCCATTAAAATTACTAACAGAGTAATAACAAGTAAGGTAATATATGTAAGCCTGAATATTCTTATTAATTATAGGGAGTTTTTTTTAAAGATTTTTATTTATTTATGGGGTGGGGGAGACACCATGAGTAGGGGGGAGGGGCAGAGGGAGAGGAAGAAGCAGACTCCCTGGTGAGTAGGGAATCTGATGAACTCCCCACCACCCCAATCCCAGGACCCTGGGATCATGACCTGAAGTGAAGGCAGATGCTTAACCGACTTAGCAACCCAGACTCCCCACTAATCATAGATTTATATAACAGAAAAACTATAGAAATTGGGATTATTTTAGTAAAAATTTATTGAGTTAATACTAAATCAGAAAGTAAGATTAGTGTAGTGTACACAGAGTAACATAAAAATGATGTTTGTGTTACCATCTTACTTTGATGGATTGGGGAGGTTCTTGGAATAATTTCAGATGTTATAGATTTTTAGTTAACAAGGTAAAAGCAATTTATTTTTTTAACCTCATTAGTTCTTTAAATATTATTCAGAGCATTTTTGTTTATCTTCTCTATTTTTCTTTCTTCACAATCTAATAACTAAATGTTGAAGGTACTAAAAGTTAGAATCAAGGGTACATATAGGCAAGTTCAGAGTTTTTAGTTGGCCCTGCCTGGGTATCATATGGCTTTAACTTTACAATAAAGTTGTTTTCTTAATAGTTAATAACAGAAAAGAATATATAGGTAATAGGACATAGAATATGAAGCCAAGATATGCCCATTATTGGCATTATCCTAGTTAAATCTTTTGCATGTTAAGTAATAATAAGGAAATGGACAAGTACATATAGAAATATTTTGTTAATATTCACGGAGGTGGCACATTGATGTAATAATCTGGTTAAAGTTTGGATTGCCAGTAAGAACGTATGCCTAATTACTGCCTAACTGTTTATACTGTACATTTTTATCTCTCTGATATGATAAAAAAAAGTTATTGTTATTATTTTTGTTTTTAATTTTTTTGTTTTTAATTTTTGTATTATTTTTGTTCCTGTGGTATCTAATCTAATGCTGTGCACAAAATAGTAAGAAGTTAAAAAAAATTAAATACTTAGTCAATTAGAGATCTAGAGGTACCACTCAATAGATGAACACAATTTAAAATCAGAATAACTGATAAAATTATCTAGCCTTTTTTATTTTTTTAATTATCTAGTCTTGTTCACAAGTCTATAGTTATCAGGGGATAACATTTTAAGAGCTCAGTTTTACCTATGGGGTTCTCTTAAACATTCCAATAAAGGATTATTTTTGACATATGTCATTTTAAATACTAGTTCCTTGAATGTCTAACTTTAAAAAAACCATCTAGAGTAAAATAAAAGATTTTATTATTACATAAAGAAAATTATATAGATAGAAATTATACTGTATTCATTCCTTAATGATATTTTTAAATGACATTTTTATCACCAATTTGTTTAATTGCCATGTTCATTTTAACTTATTCATTTATTCAACTACAATTTTCTAAGCTCCAACTATGTACCTTGCTTTACAGTGGTAGACAAGACAGACAAGATTCCTGTCCTCAAAGATCTTACATCCTGGGAGGAGCAGACCATAAACAATTGTAAAATAAATAAGATGATGGAATGGAGGAGTTCTAGAGGTGAAGTATTAAAAAAGGCAAAATTAGGTGTTCTGGGAAGGCCTCTTTGACAAGTTAACATTTGATCTATAACTAAACAGCAAATAAGAACCACTTGAATATTTGGTGGAAGAACAGCAATGGTAAAGACCCTTTGTTTAGGTTAATAAAAAAACAAAAATGACTGTAATATAGTACTTAAGAGACAAATTGTATGAGGTAAAGTTGGAGTGAGAGGTGGAGGTCAGAGCATGTGGGACTGTTTTGTGATGGTGAGGGATTTGGACTTTACTATAACTATAACTGCAATCAGAAGCCACTGGTTAGTGTTAAGATGTAACCTGGTTCACTTTCTGAAAAGACCACTCTGGCTGCTCTGTGGAGAACACATAGTGGGTGCTGAGAAAAACAAGAATGCAAACAAGGGAAGGGAAGTTTCTTAAATTATTATACTTTATTTTATTACTATATATACATATATATATGTGTGTGTGTGTATCATAATAATTATATACTTTATATATATAGGCACATTCCTCTCTTTTTTTTTTTTTTGGTTTAATAGTTTGGCATGGTTGCATTGATATTCCTTTTCCAATTACTTATGCTTGATATGGACAGCTCAGTCCAGAATGTGTATTGCTCCAATATAGGTGATTTCATTTTTAGTTCTTTCTCACTTTATCTGATACTTATTTTTATTTTCAAAGTACTTTACATAGAAGTGTGAATACTATGTATGTTACTCATGTTTCTCTTTTCTGAGGATGAATGAACTAGGAAAGGGAGAGCTGTACTTGGTTTCCCATATCCCTCAGTTTTATTGGAACCAATGTACCTGACTTGCTTTATCTAGTCAAAGGTAAATCTTTTTCCCATGAAAGGTGCTCTTGGTCTTTCATGGATTCTTAGAAGTTTTAATTTCAGTTACCTTCATTTATCCTGTGGCTGCTATCTTTCACTCAAACCAGATCTTATTCACCTGTCTTTAGCAGCTTTTCCCACTCTCCTCCCAGGCAACAGGAAATATGATCAACCAATGGAAGAAGTCATGCCTTTTGGGCCTTTTGGGCACCTTTTATTCTGGGCATTCACTCTCTTTGATGATCTTACTCGTACTCTTGTGTCTCCACTTTTACTAAATTCTAATACATCTGGAGATAATGCTCTGGGTTATTGACTTTATTCTGCCCTTCCTTTAGCTTTTCTTCCCATCAGGAAAAATCAGAATGTCATGCTACTGTTCTTTTTAGCCCTCTAGGAAGAAGTATACTTGTTAGAGAGGAACTTATCTCTTGAGGAATTTTCTAGGTCTTTTTCCTGAGTTTTTCCTTTAGTTTCCATCCTCCAGATTGTAGGAAATTAGGTTGAGCTTTTAATTAATCCCCTTTCCTACTCTTTCCACTGCCATACTGCTTTTAGAAGGGAACAAAGATGGTAGTCACTCCAGTTCTCAGAATCTGTTGCCTTTCTTTCTCTGCTTGTCATTTTTCAGAGATTATGGTTATAAATTCACACATAGACTCACTGTTATGTTAGGTGTAAAGGCTGTCAATGGGCCTTGATAGTTAACAGGTTTGGAAGAAAAGATAGTAAGAAAAATGTTAAGGCAAAACTGCCATGAAATTTAGGAGAGTCACAAGTGATTGCTAGAAGAGCATTTAGAGGTAATCTATGTTAGTAGTTCCCAACCCAGCTCTGCATCTTGCTAGGCCTATTCTACACAGCAAACACATGGAGAGTGATAAGGAACTATAAGCACTGTGTGGTACTACGTTTTGTTCCAAAAACTTTACACATGCACTCATACAGATGTACACCCATTTAATCATTACTACAAAACAAAATAGGAACTAGTATCATCTCTATTTTATAGATGAAAACTTTGAATCACAGAGAGGTGAAATAACTTGCCTAACGTCACATAGCTGGAAAGCACTGAAACCAGAATTCAAATCCAGGTAACTGGTTACAATGTCCAGGTTCCTAAACAATATACTTATTGTCTCCCTACATTAGAAATCTATAATGATAGATTTAAGCCAGAGCTGAGGCCAAAATACTGAAATACAGGCCTCTCAAACTTCCAGACCAAACTGTTATTTTTATTAATTCTCATTTACTAAATGTTTATCTCAGTTGATAATCTTATAATTCTAAGAGGTAGGTATAATTATCTCAATTTAAAAGAAGAAATAGCCTTTAACTAACCAGAATTTAAATAAAAATTTGAAACAAAAAAAAAATAGAAGGAGAGGAGGGAAGGAGGAAAGGAGGAAAGGAGGGAAGAAAGGAAGGAAGCAAGCAAGCAAGCATTCGTGTCTGAAGAGGTAAAGCAAATTGCTTTAGAGTCAGCACAGAATTCTGAGTCTCTCACACTCCAAAGCCCTGGATATCATGGCCACACCTCTATTCAACGGTTTTAATATACAATGCATTCCTTTGTAATATATATTTTAACCTTTAATTGCTTTCTATTATATTCCAAATAAGCTCATTTTGATTTATTTCAGTAATTTCCTTATTCTGAATTATCTGTTCAAAGTCTATTCTAAGGAAAGTACTTAAGCTCAATTTTATACATAGAACAGTAAAGAATAATTAATTCTGAAGGCAGAAGTCCATGGTTGGACTGACTGGTGTTTCAGTTAGGATACACAGGACTTGTTTAGGCATGCTGTAATATCAATTTTGTGAAACTCTAGTTACAGTAACAAATACTTTTATCTAAGCGAATGCCATTCACTATATTAGAAAAAGATAATTAAAATCTCAGCCAAGAAAATTAACACATAGACTGGAATCCTTCCTACATTTTTTTATGTTCTAACAGTTATTATCTTTAATATTTGGCTTGCTTTTGAAAGCCAATAAAGCATGACAAACCTATACTATGAAAACTTTATATTTAGAAAAACCAATGCTTTGGGAAAAAATACTAATACCTTTCCTAGAAACATGCACTTACTTCTGCTTTTTTACGAGCTTCCATAGCTTTCATAAGCATCATATGTTGTCTCCTTCTCTCTCGCTCCTATTAGGCCAGATAAAATTAGGAAAATAACTATAATTAATAGCTTGATTTTGAAATGGAAAAACAAAACAAATACAAAACAAAACAAAACTCAGTATAGCATGTTTAGCATTTATAGACGAGTCACAGTAAATACTAAATATAAGACAAGAATGGCCAGTCTGTGCATGTTTTAGTTCAGGTTTAGAAAGCAAATACAAGAACAATCAAAAGCAAAAAGGTAAAGCAATGAACATGGAGACAGTGTAAACAGAAGCATACAAGATTTACTTATGGTCAGTTGTGATGCTCCTTCAAAAGCTGGCAGAACAAAAAGCATAATGGTTGGCTGGAACAGGTCAGTTACCTTACATCTGCTATTAGAAAAACCACAAATATGTACTATAGGCCAATTAAACTAAAGGTTGCATTGTTCTTAAATTTTTAGATCAGGCAGAAATTGATTTATAATCACTTTCACTTCATGGTTTTAGAATTAAGTTATTTTTATTTCAAGCACACTATCATTTTGTAAATTCAATAGGCCACCAACAAATTAGAAAGATTTTTTTAAAAGCTTTTACACCAATTTAGTTAAACTAGTTGTGGTTCACATACCAACACCAACGAAATGGGATATTCCTATTTACTGATGTCTGCCACTTGATGCACTATTTAAGACCATAAAAGCTGCACCATGGGCTAATAATGGAATCTAAAAGGCACAGTATGAAAATAAGGTAAGCACAAGTTTTGGTAATTTTATTTTAAAATAAAAAAAATCATAGTTATATCTATTGAATTCTTTTTGTCTAAATGTATTTGGTCCCCCCAAAGGGATATTTCTAAAATTATTTCTAAAATTTTGTCTATAAAACCAGAATATATTTCATATTCTCTCATCAACCTAACTCAAAATTCCCATTGCATTCAATGGCAGTTTTGCACCTAGAATGATGGGAGAATATGGGTCATTATCGTATCTAATTGTATAGTGATCCAACTTTCATTGTGACATCAGTAATGTAAATTTTTAGACAGCAGCCTGATATAAGGCTTGCACAATTCAATTAGAAATCTTGGAGATGTATCATACTTCTTTATAGACAGACAAGCAGATGTATGCAATGCACTGTGCTGTAAAGCCATGCAGCAGTATGTAATATGACAGCAGCCAGTGCTACACTTTATGCATTGCTATGACAACCATATCACAACCAAATCACAATGCGGTGTTAGATGTACAAAAATAAACATACCCATACCATATCTAGTCTATGCCTCTCCAACTCCTGGTAGAAAGAGTTGGCACAACATTATGAAACAGAAATCACAGAGTCATGAAACCAATTTTTAACCCCCCAAAAGACACCAATACCAAAGCAAGGCAATAAACCATAAGTTGAAGGAAAAACTTAAGCAGGAATTAAATTGGAAACTTTTAAGAAAACATTTTGAAGATTTTCCCCAAAATAGATTTAAGAAAAATTTAAATATGTACATTTCAACAATTGTATAACTCTATGTATACAGACCTGATGCTTCAGAAGAACAGCTTGTTGTCTTCTCATTTCTTTTTCCTTAAAAATAAGAAACTTTTAATATATAATTCTTAGGGAAGATTTAGATATAGTACAAGTATTAAAAGTTCCTTTTCTGAGATTCTATAATCTTCCATTAGGTCGAACCACATGAATTGCAAATATTTGATTATTTTTTTACTTACATAGTGGAAATTTCATATGCTTCTACTTAAGCATATGAAAGAAAGCAAAAGAAAGATTATATGATAGTAGCAAGGATCCTATTCCGAAGCCATTTAAAATAAAAATTCAATAACGTAATAGCATATTTCAGTGCCGCATTCACTGAACTGACTAGCTAAATGGTCCGAATATAACAGATACAGTTGACACATGTATTTTTAAAATTACTTTAATAGATTATATACAGCAACCCTCAAATCCAGCTGATTAGAACTCTCTCCACCCTGAACATAAATTCCCAAATATACTATATTGTACCTTAACAACATCCATACCATTTCTGTATACTATCTATGAATGAAAGTAACAACAGACTGAGATCAGTTTAAGATTTTCATGCTCAGCTATAATCCAGAGCACTACCCCAAGGGGGTCGGGCTTACTGCAAGCAATTCCACAAATGTCATCAATGTAAATATTCTTATAAAGATATAAATCTAGATGATATTAAGGTAAGAAAGTCAATGTAGAAAAGGGTTATTTAATTGTGTCTGTTTCCAAAACCAGTAGGATCACTAAACTGCTCTCTTTCAGTAATTAATTATGAGAAAAAGTGGAAGGTGAGGGGTAGAAGTGTGTGTGTGTGTGTGTGCGCGCATGGTTGGGGGGGTTTAATGTTTCATGACAGAAAATCAAACCTGAAACATTACAATAATTAACAATGGCTAATTTTATTATTGGCAAATAACAGTTTGCTCAAGTTAGGTTTCGTTTCTGTGGGCTCTTCACTTTTTAATAGTTAAAACAGTTGCTGGACATTAACCAAGTTATAATCTAAGTATAGAATCAGATTTGGGACACAATTTGAAACATAAACATCAACAACAGAAAATAGCTTTGGGAAGATTATTCTGATTCAGCAAAACTATATACAGGTACTATGCAATAGTTTACACTTCTGATTTGATGTTTGCTACTTAAAGAGCTCAAAGCATCACACAAAACCTGTATAATGAAATTAAAAAACATATACATACAATATACATACAAAAAAGCACACATTATACACATGTTGTATCTGTGCTAAACATTTTTTTAAGATAATCATTTCGAGGAGAGCTTTTTTTTCATATTATTGATACTGGTGTAACATCACATAGTTTTTATTTTTGAAAAATAAAAACTCTGGTTCTCATCTAAACTAACCTTTATTCGTTTCTCGGCCTCCAATAATTTGGCATTTGCTGCTTCTTCCTTCTTTTTCTTTTTAGCCTATGCATGCAAAACAGGTCTCAAAGTCATGCAACAGCACCACTACAACTTGAAAATAATCTCAGACTTGAAAATGGAGATACATGTCTCACAAGGTACAAAACAATGTGCAACATATATGTAGACAATTACATATTTCTCTCCAGCTAACATTATATTTAACATACTAATTTCATTTTTAATGTATAGATTAGTATTAAGACATACAAAAAGGTTTTAAAGGCATAAAAGTATGTCAACTTTCACTCTTCAATCTCTGTTAAAAGTCTGAAATAACTGAGTGTTGATGTCATTTTAACTTAAAAATTAATCACAGAAAAACCGATTTTGGGGCATGTATTGTCTTTTTTCTGATTTTTAAAAGTAAAACACGATCAGTGTAGAGAAATTGGAAAATGGAGTGGATTTTCACCAATAAGCAAAAGTTACTTAATGAATAAATCAGTAACACATTAAAAATGCACATGTCCTCTTTATTTGAAATTTCTTTTTTAATACATGAAATTTGAGGTAAAGAAATCAGATGATTTAAATGAATTACTCAGATGATTTAAATGAAACATTAAATCTCATTTTCTCTAGCTGTACAATGTGGTTAGTTAAAAGCTTTTTTTAAGTAAACATATTTCATGAAGTACGTTTTGAATACCAAGATCATGCTATCAAATTTGAGCTTCACAATCTTCAAGTCTTTATATATCTAGTAGTTTTTTAACTATCCAGTAGTTATTGTCAACTTACTTTAAGATAGGCATATTTTCTATTTGGGGGGGTTTTAAAATTAATTTGAAGTGGGTAAGGAAATATGTGTATATTTCTACACAGAGAAAAACCGTAACAGAAAACCTCAGCTATCTGGAATCCTCAGGGAATTGTTTTATATGGCAATAGTTTCCAGAATAGCTGAGAGGCTATAATAATTTTAAACATTAAAAGTTTATTTTCACAGTTTTGGATGAAAATAATTTTGAGACATATGCCTGTTGAGACATAGTACACTTAACACAATTTGGCTTTTTCTTGATGACTCAGGGCCATTGTTCTGAACATTGTTCTGAATAGTTATTATACTACACAGTTTGATAGAATAATGTATTTGGGCCATTAAGGTATTGAAAATTGTTTGCTATTCAACTACAAAATTACACACTCTTGCTAGGCTTTTGAGAATTCCTATATATGCAGGTTGGAGTTTTTCTACATTTTCCTTGCTGTCTTCTGGCTATTACATTTGCTGTTGCCAATATATGTCCTCTAGCCCCATTCCAGTAGCTTCAGGGGAAGAGGGATATATTAGAAACCAGAAAACTAAGCTAGTTAAACTGTTTCTACATTTAAAATTTACTTTTACTTTTGTAATGTTTTATTTCTAAATTGAAAGTAAATATCTGACTATAAGTCCTAATGAGTTTACTAAAAGTAAAGAACGTGAGTTTTAGCAAAAGAACGTTCTGACAACTATACTGGCAGCTCAGGTTTCCTTCTTTTTTTCTGTTTTGTCTTATTTTCTGCATTTTTACTGTTAGGATTAGATTAGCTTGCTAAGTAAGGTTCAGAGAAGGTCTTATTCTATGTGTTATGTTTAAAGAGATTTCTGGGGCGCCTGGGTGGCTCAGTGGGTTAAAGCCTCTGCTTTCGGCTCAGGTCATGATCTCAGCGTCCTGGGATCGAGGCCCGCATCGGGCTCTCTGCTCAGCGGGGAGCCTGCTTCCTCCTCTCCCTGTCTCTCTGCCTGCCTCTCTGCCTACTTGTAATCTCTCTCTCTCTCTGTGTCAAATAAATAAATAAAATCTTAAAAAAAAAAGAGATTTCTGTCAAACATATTAATTTGTATAAGTGAGAGATCATGCGGGAAAAATTTTTATTTTTGTAGACTTTAAGATATATGACTATATTACTTTAATTATATCAAACTTAAGAGTTCTACCTCTAGAATTTGCTGGGCTCGAAGTTCTTTTTCCATTCTTATTTGTTGTATTCTTTTAATTTTTTCCTGTAGAAAAAATAATGATAATTTAAGACAATAAACTAAATATATAGGTGAAAAGTATTTATGTGGAATCATACGATTTAAGATATAAGTACACATTTACCAAAGGTTGCCCATGCTGGATATAAAACTTAATGACTTTGCTTAACATCATACATACATTCATGTCTTAAATTAATATGATTTCATAAAATTTCTCAAAAAAATTTGTAAAATACAAATGCTAAATAAGGATACAGAAACCTTGTCAAGACAAGGTAATTAAACTCATTTAACCTATATGCAAGTATAAGTAATATTTAATCTGAGATAAATGTAGGTCAGAATAATAGGAAAAACTAGTACCTCAGGAGTTAGAAAACCTAAGACTAGTCCTGAGTTACTGTCATTCATTGCATGATCTTGAACAAATAACTACTCTTGTATAAAATAGGGACAGGTGCTTGCCCTTCACTCATTATGTTATGATGAAATTAAAATGCTTAAAATGTATATAGTACCAAAGAACTGTAATATTTATTATTAACAATTTCTATATGATAATTTCTTATTTCACATGGTGAATAACATGGTAACATGACTTCACTTTTAATTACTACAATAAGCCACATTCAGAAGTAATCTAACATTATTTAAAAATGGATTAATTATTGGGGCTCCTGTGTGGCTCAGTTGGTTAAGTGTCTGCCTTGGGCTCAGGTCGTGATCCAAGGGTCTTGGGATGGAACCCGGAGTTGGGCTCCCTGCTCAGTAGGGAGCCTGCTTTTCCCTCTTCCTCTGCCTCTGCCCCTCCCCTCTGCTAGTGCTTTCTCTCTCTCTCTCAAATAAATAAATAAATGAATAAATAAAATAAATAAATAAAATGGATTAATTATAATTTAACATTCTAGGCAATGATTCATATGACATACTAGTTGTTCACATTGTCTAAATTTAACATACTAGTTATTATTTCAGAATTTAATGATCATGTAAAGTCTGACAAGAACTTTACATGTGATTTTTAAAAATTCATGTAATATGCTATAACCACATTGTTAACAATTTCATCTTCATAAATCCCTTTGGAATTCCCAAATTGGCACTGATGAGAATACATAGTTTAATAACCAAATTGTTCTACTTGCAAATTGCACTTGTCCTAGGAATTCTAGAACCAACATATTTTATACTGCTTTCTATTACAATACCTACCCTAAGCTCCAGATGCTAGCGTACCTTTTGAAGCTATGCTATAATGTTTTTAAACGTATTCCTTTTTTTCCCACACTGTTATTGATTCCTTGTAGGGTTCTACTGCAGGAAAATGAAATTTCTGAAGTTACTGTTCTGATTTTAGAAGACTGCACCCATTCTATAATTTTGCTTTTGGTGATCCTACTTGGTATTGATCCTACTCGGTAGAGCTCGCCAAACATAAAAACCCGAGTGTATCTTTAATTTCACTTCCAAATCTTACAGAAGGCTGTACTTGATCCACATTTGATATCTTTATTTAGATTAGAACTTGAGGCCTACATAAAGCATACTTGTGATTTAAGTTTTTGCTTTTGTTAATCATAAGGCTATAAGGTAGTATATTCTCAAGTCAGCAAAAGTCATTCATTATTCTCTTAAGCACAGAGACAGATATGGAAACTTGGGTTTAAGTACACTCCGTCAGAACTTCTTCTTAGGTGTCCAGGTGATTCATATACATGTACATATATTTGGTAGTGCTGTCATTAATATTAGCAGAGATAAACCTTTTTTATAAATTATAATACTGGGTCACCTTATAATATTGAGTACCTAAGCACTGAACATAAAATATCTTATTGATCATTAAAAAACAATAACATAGGAGTTAAAGTTATCCCCCCCCCTTTTTTAAGCTAAGGGAAAAATTGAAGTTCCTAGAGGAATATTTGCCTAAAGTTAAATACTAAATACAGCGAAGACATGGTTAGATTCCAAAGTTTTGTTCCTTTTACTTCATAATAATGATTCTGCAAGCATCCAGAAAATTGCTTTGAGGACTATATGGTAATATTTTGGGTCTACTAGGTGGAAAAAAGAATCCAGAGGATGAGAAGCACGAGCTACTATTTTATCCCAGATCTAATGCTGACTTGAAAATAGGCTTTGTACAATTAACTCTGTGAGTAAACCTATGCTAGACTTTGATTCACTTTGTTGGCAACAAGGAATAAGGCAAATGATATTACGAGACTAGCCTCAGACAAATGTCTTTTTGTTTTTTTAAAGATCTTATTTATTTATTTGACAGAGATATAGAGAGCACAAGTAGACAGAGCAGCAGGCAGAGAGAGAGGGAGAAGCGGGCTCTCCGCCAAGCAGGGAGCCGGATGCGGGACGCGATCCCAGAACCCTGGGATCATGACCTGAGCCGAAGGCGGCTTAACTGACTGAGCCACCCAGGCGCCCTCAGACAAATGTCTTGATGAATATCTAGTATCAGTTCATTTGTATTAATGTTACTGGAAACTTGGGACCCCAATGCTTTTTTGATGAGCTGCAAAAACTATGCAAGCTTAGGGTGCAGCCACTTAAAGAGTTTAGGATCACAAAGTTGAACTTAGAAAGTGCGGATGGGATTTGATGGGTCTCTAGCCATCAGGAAATAGGATAAGCCATAAAAAATAGTATTTCACTTAAAATGAAATATAAACTATTTTTACATACGTAATATGTAGTAAATATAATATTTGAATAAATGTATTAATGAGACTACATATTTTTAAGTCAATCTTACAGAGTCTTTAGCAGTCACAATCAACAAACTAAGGAAGAAGTTTACAATTGACTATTAAATTACAGTAAAGGACACCACCATATAGTTTGGATGTTTTATATCTTTTTTTTCAAAGATTTTATTTATTTATTTGACACAGAGAGAGAGAGAGATCAGATCACAAGTAGGCAGACAGGCAGGCAGAGAGAGAGGAGGAAGCAGGCTCCCCGCTGAACAGGGAGCCTGATGCAGGCCTCGATCCCAGGACCCTGAGATCATGACCTGAGCGAAGGCAGAGGCTTTAACTCACTGAGCCACCCAGGCACCCTGAATGTTTTATATCTTTTAAAAAAGTGAGCATTTGTTTTTTGCCAGGTATTGTGGTAGACATTTTACATTCATGATTTAATTGTTAGCTAATGCAGGTATTTTCTTTTACCATGGAGGAAACAGAGACACAGAGGTTAGTAACTCATCTAAGGTCACAAAAATATTAAGCAGCAGAAACCATATTCAACTCTCTGCACCCTGACTACAGACTAAGGTCTGGCTCTCCATTCCCCATCAACTCTCCCTAATCCCACTGCCTTAACCAATACTGGGAGGAACCTTGGAGATAACCACATCATATCCCGCCCAACCCATTTAGTTAGCAGCTATTTATATAATAACATAATTTACTTCATTTCATACTCAGAAATAACTACTTGCTGTTAAAAAAATTTATACAAATCGTAGTTTCCCCATTTGCCTTGTGAAGATGTGGAGATGATAGAGTAGTTCACACACTCCCACCTTAAATGAAGTGAGTATCTTGTCATGTAATGCTTTAGCTATGAAAATTTAAATACCACTTCATTTACTTACACTTAATTTTGAAAACTACATAGGGAAGAGATATTGTAGACATAAGATAGAATGCTGGATATGCTGAAATAATGCTCTCTTGTTTTTCTTGCAGTAGTAATTTTTAAGCATTCAAAAGCAGTGGTGACAAACCCTATTATTCTATATAACTTGAGTTTAACTTTTTACTTGAGTTTTTTACTTGAGTTTTACTTTTTACTCACATTATGTTTCATAACAACAAGCTTTTCTTAATAAAATATGAACATTTAAGCAATAGTCTTCATTTACTGATATATACTTTAAAAAGTTTGAAAGCTGTTCAAGATGTCCACTTATATTCAAATTCCATCAGAATATTAAAAATACTTAGATTTATTTTTTGGTAATCTCTAAAAACTTAGAAGACTTGGTTCAAAAATGAGGTGAATTCTAAGGGCACATGTGTGGCTTAGTTGGTTAAGCATCTGCCCTCAGCCCAGGTCATGGTTCCAGGGTTCTGGGGCCTGGGATTGAGTCCTGCATCGGGCTCCCTGCTCATCAAGAAGCCTGCTTCTCCCTCTCCCTCTGCCTGCACGTGCTCTCTCTTTCTCTCTCTCAAATAAATAAAATCTTAAAAAAGATGAGATGGATTTTAACTAATACAGGAGGACAACTTTCTAAGATAAATAACATTAATGTGAAATACTGTTATTTCAGAAATCAAAATGAAAATAATGTACATATATACATATACCAATAGAGCCCCAACCTAACACTTGTGTTTTAAAAACCAGTTCCAACACATAAACGTACCTGTTGTTTCATAATCTTTATTTGTTCTTTTTGCTTTCTCTTCTCCTCAGCAGCCATTATTGCTATGGTGAAAAACCAAAGCACAGATATCATCAGCAAGGGAATCAAGAGGAGAAGCTTCTTATGAATTCCCCAATACTTACTCTTCATGTTTATGTTTTCATTTAAATCACCCACCTTGTTGTTTCTTAGCTTCTTTGGCAACCCGAGCCTGTTCCTGCTTTTGAAGTTTTCTCAAAAGCTTTATTTGCGCTGCTTGTCTGGCTATTTCTGAAACACACAAATTTCAAGGAATACTATTAACAACTTTACATAACTGCTAACCAGAAACAATAACTGTGTGAAACTGGTATCATCATGAAGGACATAATTTTTAAGAAAATTGCCTAAGGTTAGATACCAACTGGGAGAATGGTGTGGCAGAAAATTTCATGTCCATTTCCCCTAGAAACGGCCAAATTATTTCACCAAATATGATCCCATATACAGAACTACACAAAAATGATACTTCTTCTAATCCTCTCCGTAGAGGCCAATCTAAGTACATTTTTTCACATTTCATGTAATCCCCACTTTGTAGGAAAATAGCTACTAATATGTAAAAACAGTGATTTAGCTTCAGTCTTAAAAGTAATAGAATATATAAAAAAGAAAAAGAAGCCAAAATAGAAATATAAAGCCTCTAAAATTCAATATCTCAATCAGCTATATAAATGGTAACATTTCTGAATCCAGTGACATTTTTATTTATAAAGGAGAGTGTCTAAATCTCCTAAATAAAAAGTACAGAATGTCAGTAAGTTTCATAGACAACCTAGAACTCATAAATTTTAAGGACAAATGTATGAAACTGGGATAGACTGACATAATTAAAATAGTCCCTAGTCCTCATAAATTTTAAGAACAAATGTATGAAACTGGGATAGACTGACATAATTAAAATAGTCCCAACTGTTCATGCTTCCCTCTCTCCATGCTATTTACAACATGACTTTGCAGTTCCTCTCATCAAGAGGTAAAATATATTTTCTTGTCCCTTGATGCTGAGTTCAGCCATGTGATCTTTCTTGGCCAACAGGAGGTTAGCAGTTGTGATGCACATAGAAATTTGAAAATATACTTGTACTCTTTCTATTTTTACTCTTGTGCCTTGCCCTTTACTATAAGGACATGTTTGGGCTAGGCTGCCAAAGATTGGGACACATGGAGTCAGTTGACTTCACATATGTGAACAAACCCAGCCAAGATCAGCAGAGCTGCCTAATTTCCCTCCAGCTGCTTCCATCTGTGCAACAATTAATGCCTGTGTTGTACATCACTGAAGTTTTGTGGTTGGCTGTTTCCCAGAATTACTGTGGCAGTAAGTAACTGATAGAGAAAGCATGTAATGTCATGCTTTCTTCTGCTGGCAAACTTGGTCAGAATACTTTTAACTATAAAGGTGGGGTATCATAGTATCACTCATAAAATACCACCTTCCATTAGACACTATTTTAAACTTTTTAGCAGATGAGTTTTAAGGCATCTATATATTATATTCAACAATGAATATGGTTGGCTGGATAAACACCTGAATTACTTGAGATTTACTAATAATTTTTGTCATTTATTAAACTTCTGTATTAAATTTACATGGACTTGTTTAATCTTCATAACAATCTTATAGATAGGAACATTATGCCCAGTTTACAGATGAAATAACTGAGGCTCACAAAGATTAAATAGCAATGCCATGATATAAACCCCGGTCCTTCCGACTTCACAGCCTATATGCTACTAGCTCTAAGAACTTTTAAAAGAAGTTGAATGACTTGAGATTTTAGATAAGAACCTCACCCTATGTCCCTGTAACAGCTGAGGTGACCTTGGTTACTATGGCTGATTTTCTACCAACAAGTCTTTAAAAAAGAAGATGGAATGTAAAGGGTTTAATTTTATCTAGTAAACTGGAATTGCTAATGAAAGATGAAATGGAAGATGATGCTAAAATATATCTCCAATCCTACAGTTATTTTCAACACTAGGTTATAGGCATCATCAAATATTTCTGAGCCACATAAAAAGGATCTTCTGTTCACTAAATACCCTGGGAAATAAAAATCTATAAACGAAGTTGCAGAATCAGCAAACTCCCAATAATAATACACCTGAAGGATACTGTTCTCACCTATGATAGTACCATATGACTATTTTTCTAACATTTAAGAACTGAAAGCTTTCATTGAACTCTACTATAAAGATTTAAGTCTGCCTTAAAATATAAAGATGTGTCAAGTGATTAAAAAAAAAAATGTGTCCTAGAAAGTATAGCATAGGTATGATCTTTTGTTTCAAGCTAAACTGATGGTCTCAAATAGAAGTCTGGCTTATAATAAATAAATGCTATATTTAGGTGTGTATTTGTGTATGAAGGCAGTGGCCAACTTCAAGCGCCACACAAGTACACAACAATTTTTATTTTTAAACCCTTAGGACAGAAAACCATTTAAAAGTTCAACCCTATCTTTTCACTTTAGCAAGGAGGATAAAATTCTTATTCATCACTAAAAATTCACATAACTTAAACTTTATATTATGAGTAGTTGGAAAATGTTTTTAAAAGTTAAAAACACAATGGAGGAAGGAGAATGAGTTAGAAGACGTAGAAAATTCATTCACGCGCTCAGAAATAAACTGGTCCCAACATCTTCTCATTTATTTAGTTTATGGTTGCTGAATACATTATCTATTATAACTAACTTTTAAAATATCAATTTGGAAAATATATTTCATGGATTAAGAATTACCAATTTAAATTTCAAAGATAAAAGTTTATTTTTGAAATAGTTTACACACACGATTAAGGATATTTTAGCTATACCACATTTCTTTGATACTAAGATGCATTTTTAAATGCAGTCTAAAAATCAAAATGTGTCTGACAATTGGCAGTATTTTTCTTTCTTCATGGTACATCTTAAAATAATGGCACATTGCAATGACTATAGCATCTCAGATTCTACGATACATGAAATGGAGAGGTGCTATCTGATATCTTAGAAAATTTAAGGTATTAATGGTATTGGCAAGTTTATTTATTAGGTTAAAGATCTTTTTCATATTGAAACCCTCTCAGATTCTTATTTTTATTCTCTTGAGAAATTAGAGAGCTCTCATTTCATAATGGTTGGATATACAAAGTTTGCATTTATTTTACTGTTCTGAACTTTTCTTCAAATTAAGTCCAGTTTTTCAGTCTAGTTGAGGCCTCGCAAGAGAATAATATATAACAGAAACTTCTAGAATCCCCTCAGATAAACCCCCCAAACTGTTAATGTGGAGGCCTTTTAGAAGTAAAAGGGGTGATAAAGTGATTCATTCCTTTCTTCCCAAGAAAAGACATGCATATTTTACCATATATGCTTCTAAATATTAATAATAATTATTTATTTACTGTTAAATATTTAACATTTATATAAATGTTGAGAAAAAACATATGTACATAATCAGGTCAAAGGTAACAGAACTTGCAAAATGCAACATAACACAACAAGGGAGACCTATATAACAGGATACAAACCAATTTGAAATCTAGAGGGAGAAAAAACATTTGGGTAAAAGTAAAATAATTAGCTTCTATATTGTTAAAATAAAGTTTAGTTAATTTTGCAAAGATAAATTGCCATTTTAGATATTAGGTATTAATAGTATTTGTATTAGATATGCAAGATATGCATGAAGAGTCCATGCTTTGGATATCAGTTAATTTTTAGCTTTCTTATTTTAGGCAAACAATGCATACTCATCACTATTACACATTCTCCAGAAGAGTCAGTGGATTATTGACAATATTAATTTTAAAAACTCATCATTTATGGCTATATCTGTTAATAACTTTTTACACCCTTCAGTAGTAACTATGCAGGGGAGATGAAAGTCTTAAAAGAATCCAAATAAAGTGGGTGCCTGGGTGGCTCAGTGGGTTAAGCCTCTGCCTTTGGCTCAGGTCATGATCTAGGGGTCCTGGGATGGAGCCCCGCATCAGGCTCTCTGCTCAGTGGGAAGCCTGCTTCCCCCTCTCCCGCTGCTTGCCTCTTTGCCTACTTGTGATTTCATTCTCTGTCAAATAAATAAATAAAATCTAAATCTAAAAAAAAAATTATAAAGAATCCAAATAAAATAACATAACATAAAAATTTGACAAATGGGATGCCTGGCTGGCTCAGTTGGAAGAGCATGCAACTCTTGATCCTGGGGTCATGAGTTTGAGCCCCATGTTGTGTGTAGAGATCACTTAAATTAATAAATAAATAAACGAAAAAAAATTTCACTGACATAATGAGGCAGAGAAAAACTTATGTGACATTAAGTGATATGCCAGGCAGTTAATTTTTATGCTACTAGTGGAAGTATGAATTAGTGCAAATTTTTGGAGACAATATTTGTCTGCTATCTACCAAAACTTAAAATGCACATACCTTTTGATTCAAAGATTCTATCTCTACAATTTTATATATAGATAGCCATACTCACAGAAGGATATGAATAAATGTGTAATATCTATTTACAGTAGGACTGTTTGTGATAGCTAAGAATGGGAAACAGCTCAAAGAGTCATCAAAAAAGACTGATTAAGTGAAGTATGGGAGAGCCATGCATGGTGCATCACTCACTATTCAGCTTTAAATGCATAAGGTTGAATTTTAAGTGCAGATACATTAGACGTTCAAGATAAATTAAGTGGAAAAACGCAGGCTGGATAGGATATACAATATAAGTCCATTTATTTTAGAAATGAAAAAGGATATATAATACAACATATTACACATGCATATGAATATATATATTGTATCATATGACTGTATGTGTATATAGGAGTGTGTGTACACATTTCTGGATAGATTTACAAAAAACTGTTAATAATGATGCTACTCATGAGAGTCTTTTATTTTAAAGTGAGTGAGAATGAGTATTTTATTGTAAAGCATTCTGTTCTATGAGTTTTTGCGGTGGGTGTCCGTTTTACAATAAAAACAAGGCAGCAGGGGTGCCTGGGTGGCTCAATGGGTTAAAGCCTCTGCCTTCAGCTCAGGTCATGATCTCAGGGTCCTGGGATCGAGCCCCACTTCGGACTCTCTGCTCAGCAGGGAGCCTGCTTCCTCCTCTCTCTCTCTCTGCCTGCCTCTCTGCCTACTTGTAATCTCTCTCTGTCAAATAAATAAATAAAATATTTAAACAACAACAAACAAACAAACAAACAAAAAACAAGGCAGCAACAAAGAAGTCAATATTATGATGGTATTTACAACAAAGAGAAATAAGCCAAGCTTTTTCCCTAGGGAAAAACCATAAAGGAAGTAAAATCCTATTAGTCTTTTGAATCAATTTTTATTATTAAACCTTTATTCTATATATATATGTATATATATACNGTAAAATCCTATTAGTCTTTTGAATCAATTTTTATTATTAAACCTTTATTCTATATATATATGTATATATATACATATATATATGTGTGTGTGTGTATATATATATATACACACACACACACTTGTGACCATAAGACACCAACACATGTATTGATGTATACTCAGATAGCCTTAAGAGGTCTCACATTTGTAACTAGTAACTCAGAACTATTTTATTTTAGTCAGCTTTCTCTGTGTCAGGCATAGCATGGGAACGTCATGTTGATAACTGATGTGTAGTTTTGAGTTACATTTGAGGTTGTTATGAGCACTTTGTGCTTGGTAAGTAACACCTTTTAGTGATCTTAAAATAAACACTTTTGATTTAAATCTATTATTTGGCCATTTTGAAAATAATATGTGATATATCCAGGCTATAGAAGAACCCAAACTAAAAAGACTAGGGTTACTTACCAGTAATTGGAGTTCTCTAACTGAAAATTTACTCCACAGTTCCACATATTTTGGAGTTATTCCCTTGTACCACCTCAAGGAATCGGGAGCTGTTAAAATGAGAATTTCCAGAATGTTGGCACAACCTTAAGGCATGTGCCAAGTGCTGGTTGATTCCCTTTCTGTGCAAGCCTGAAAAGCTTATCCCCCACCTTTGTAGTTCTAAACACACAGGGTATGATGTGTTTATGAGTACGGCTCTTGAAAGGAGCTTACCTAATCAAAGAACTCCAGTTACCAGTGGGATTCCTTATTTTCTCATTTTTATTCTAACAGAAATATCTACTTCTAGAAAGTGAGAGCAGTATCAATCATTCATAAGTCAAAAACATAAGAGATACATAGACTTTTTTAGTATGATTATTACAGTGTTGTATACATTATATTTCTTACCTTGAGCTTGCAATTTTCTTAGCAATTTGGCATCTGTGTTATCTAGAAACTCAGCACTTCCCACATTTGGAGGTCGACCCTTCCGATGTCTCATCCTGGATTCCTCTCTTGCTCGCTGTCTATCTGGATTTGGAGGTCTTCCTCTACGGCCTTCCATTGCCCTGATACGGGGAATGACATCCTCTTCTTTCAAAAGACACCACTGCATTCCCTTTTAATTAACATTTTATAGAAACAATATATTAAAAACAAAATAAACAGAAGAGATCAACAGATCAGAAAATTCTAGGTCATTCATTGCCTTTGGCATATCCTTGGTATTCTCACTTTAGTGACTTCAACTTTAAATACATAGAGAGATCTATATCTATAAACATATATTTATAAACATATGTATCTATAAACACATAGAGTTATATCAATCAGCATTTCTGAATAACGACCATAAATTTGGCAGATATTCGAAAATATCAGTTGTGCGATGACACCCCTATATATTGTTTTCATGTGTTATTAGTTCAACCCATCATGAAGCTATCCAAATAACAGAAGGAAGTTTCTCTTTATAGAAATATTATAGCTAATAAATCAAGAAGGAACGTAAAAGTTAGAACATCAACTTTGTGCAATACCTGATGAATTCATGGATCTAAGCATTGAACTTGAATGGTTAGCAATCACCAAAAATAGAGACAAATAGACATCAGCCTGCTGACGGAGGTTCACTCCATCACCTATAAATTATCTTGCCCCCCCACCAAATAAATCAAGCCTTGATTTGATTAAGTCTGGACCTATTTACTATAACTTTACAGGAAAAATAGGATAAAAAGTGTATGTTAAACATAGTAAAATCCAGTCTGTAGGAAATTCTACAAATTACCCAGTTTCTTCAACAAGTAAATTTTAAGAAGTTTTTAAAAAAGCAACTGTAAGAAGATGAAAGCAGCCTTAAAAGATGTATCAAGTACATTTTATCTAGATATTGATTCAAATAAATATCAGATAATTATTATAATTAAGGAACAATTAAAACTGTGAACAATGCCTAACATTTGATGATATCCAGAAATTATCATTTTAAAGTGTGACAATGGTACTCTTATAGAAAACAAGAGTCCTGGGCGCCTGGGTGGCTCAGTGGGTTAGAGCCTCTGCCTTCGGCTCAGGTCACGATCTCAGGGTCCTGGGATCGAGGCCCGCATCGGGCTCCCTGCTCAGCAGGGAACCTGCTTCCTCCTCTCTCTCTCTCTGCCTGCCTTTCTGCCTACTGTGATCTCTCTCTCTGTGTGTCAAATAAATAAATAAAATCTTAAAAAAAAAAAAGAAAACAGGAGTCCTTATCTTCTAGAGATACACACTGAAATATTTACAGATGACATAAGCTGTATTAGATTTGCTTCAGCAAATTATGGAAGAGTAGAAGTAGCTGGAGGCATAAAACAATTGGCCATATGATAATTTCTAAAGATGATGATGGGGTACATGGTATATATTACATATTTGAGGTTTCTCATTGTAAATTCCCCAATAGGAACACATACACCAGCATGATGCTAGTGCATTATAGGAATAATCCTGCTCAGAGCATAGATACAATCTGCATCTGGCTTTTATTATCCTCCACATGTCCATCAAAACAAATACACTGTTATATTACCTTATTTATCATCCTTAGTAGTATGTACAGATATAAGAAAGGCATCCTTCTAAAATAATCCTTCTAAAATAATTGCTTTATTATTTCTTACTTCTTTTTTAAAGAGGTAATTCCTTTAGTGTGAAAGTGAAGGATTTTTAAAGTATGCTTTTTCTCAAAAGAATCTTAAACTAGGAATTTAGCTTGAACCACTATAGGCAATTCTGCAACCAAAAACAATAGAAAGTCCTTGAGTTACATTTTATGCCATGATTCCTAATCTGGGGCCAGGAGTCTATGAATATCTCATTCAATAGGTTCTAAAAATACAAATAACTACTCTTGCTACCATAATGGATGGTTGTAACTTCCCATATTCCAAGCACTGTGTTTGTTCCAGGCATTTTCTATACCTTATATACTTTAATCTTCTCAACAACTCTAACCAGTAAGGTGAGTTTTATTGCTCCTACATTTCAACTGAAAGAATTCAGACCCAGTAAGATTCAATAATTTTCTGGGGTACAGAGGCAACAAGGAACAGAACTGTATTTCAAAACTGGGACTAACTCTAAACTTGTGCTCTTAACTATTACATGTACTTAATTGATGCTGACCAAGATGTTTTTAAACTTGATAAGTGACTGATCACAATATTTCAGCCATGAAAGCATGGCCAAGATTATGTCACGGCAGGATTATGTCAAAAAACCTAGTTCATATAGTCCATATTTTTGTTTAAAATAATATCTTTACTAATTCTTCTCAGTAATTCTCATGTGAAAACAATTTAAAAGTTAATTCTGAAGAAAGCAAAATTTTTTCCTGAGACTTCAAATGAAGTCAATAGGAACGATGCTTCTACTAACTGCATTTTTATGCCACAAGCTACTAAGAAGGAAGCCATCAAAACGATTTTATGTTCACCAGTATGAGAAGCTTTTGATTAGTTTAGGTTTTCATTTTTCTATTATGCTCTTAGGCACCACGGCAGCATGCATCACATAAATTGAAAAATATAAAAGTGACATTCGTGACACTTGGAGTAGAAGAGAGAGACTAATAAAAGAGTCTGTAAAGGAATCTGCATTCAGCTTTTAAAGTATCTTATTAATAGTAAAGTCAACTTTAGCCAAGATTTAAAGGGTTTTATCAATTTATCTTTTTTATCCAGTTACAATTTTTACATAGTTATGTTTTATTCTGTTAGGAAAATAAACCTGTGTCAAAAAAGGAATAGATTATGTTGGTGCCCAAAATTTACCAGAAAAATATATGACATTTTCATTTACATTTTTGCCCTTGGCACTTATAAAGTAAATACTTGCCAAGGGAACTGCATATATTGTGCTACATATATATAGTCTTCTGACTCTTGGATTTTAGAAAAAGGGAAATGGGACTGTTAGGAAAATCTGAAGCTTAATTTACAGCTTTCATTCACTGAGTAGTCAAAATAATTGTGAAGGGGAAAAACGGGAGTTTTCTCAATGAGCTTTTCTCCAGAAAAAACAAATACAATTTATATCACCTGATTCATATGGTATAAGCTTTTTTGTCAATCAGAAAGTATGCATCAAAAGAGAATTAGCTTATTGATGATTTTTTCTTAATTTCTAAGACGAAGATAGTAAATGGTTCCTGAAAATAATCTTTCTTAACTACAAGATTTGAAAGATGTGGACAAAAAGAAAATAGATGATCAATATGATGAACATGGTGACAGATCAGGTCTATTTTACCATTATAATTCTGCTTTCAAGAGTTAATAATTTCAAGCTTTAGCAATAACACCTTCATTTCTATATATATACTACAGAGACAAGAAAAAAGGATTTATGTTTTATTTCAGAAGACTGAACAAAATAATTAAGATGAGTAAATAAGTATACCATATAATATACACTGCAATGCACTATAAAAGTGCCATATAAGACTGTCATGTAGTATAAGAAGTTTCCACTACTTAAACATTTGTTGAGACACCTACTTTGTACAAGGCATAGCAGTGTCTAAAGGTAAATGAGAATCTTTTCCCCAAAAGGACCAACATTTTTAACTCTGGACCTCAGGCTATTTCAATGTAAGGACCACATGTTGAGCAGTAATAAATTTGAAAAAGAGTTTAGAGGTTGGGACAAGAAGTTGTCCGAATTGTCGACTTAAAAAACAATGATGGTCTGAATTAGGGCTTGAGAATTAGAGCTGGAAAGGAATGTGAATACATTGGTCCTTTACAAGGGAGAGAGAGAAGTCTGAAGGGAGACCAGAAAGGTGATTAAAGTTTGAAGTGTTGTCTACACAACATGGAAAAGGGAAATGGTTGTGAGGTTTTCTTCCCAAAGTTAAGACACAGGTTGGAAAAATACTGAGAAAACCTACAAATAAAATGTCTTACTCTCAGGTATTTTATACCTTAAACACTAAATACAACTTAAAAAAACATTTATCTCAAATGAGTAAGTTTAAAATATTTTCTATAATCGGAAATTTAAAAATGACATGAAATGTAATTTAAATGACTTTATATTTCAACATTTCTATTTTTAAAAAACATTTTATTTATTTATTTGACAGAGAGAGAGGGAGAGAGAGCAAACACAAGCTGGGGGAGTGACAGGCAGGGAGAAGCAGGCTCCCTGCTGAGCAAGGAGCTCAATGTGGGGCTTAAGTACAGTTGAACATCTCATGAGCAATTGGTCTGTTTTCACTTTATCTTATGGACACTGAATTGTCTACCTAGGACCCTCTACTTTTCTGACAGCTAGGTCCAACTGTGGTTTGCTAGCAACATGTTCAGGTCTTAATGAAATGCATTCTCAAGTCTCATTCTTGCTTCAATTCGATATCATAACTTGTCTTTATTTTTCTTTTGTTGATTCCATTTTGTTTGATTTTTATATACCTATATGCTAATTTATTTTAGGGGTAAAGAGTATATAAGTAAAAGAAGTAAACCAGTCCACCAAAAGTCAATTCATTGAGTTATCTATTTGCCAAGGTACTGAGATTTTGTTTTTGTTTTTTAAGTTTAGTCTCACCAACACTTTGCCATAGCAATTTCAGCATGGATTCGCAGTCCTGGATGATTAAGTATCAATTCCCATGTTAATATTTGAGATGTCTAATACTTTTCCAATGCTCAATGTTATATAAGTGAATGGAGAAACTTCACTCATATTTTACTTGAATAAGACCTGTTTCTCTATGCCAGTCCTTGCCTCTGGTAGTAAAATAGCTGAGGTGACTATTTTAAATATGGATTAAGGTATTTGGTTTGAAAATTTTAGATTTGTTAATCATTTGGTGAATTGATCAGTTACCCAATTGATTTCTGGCTAAGTAATTTTCAGTAAATTCAACCACAGCTCAAGTAAACAAAACTGATTTTTTTCCCTACCTTTTCATTGCAAGTGTACGTTATGAATCCTTTAGTTCCTAAAAATTAGTTGATTAAAAAGCTTTCAAATGTCCTACCTAAAAGGGAATTGATCTTAAAGACCTCCTTTGATATACACCCTTCACACTAGAGAAATTAAGGCCTAGAAAAGGAGGCTTCAGTTTTTCAAAGTAACACAGGATGCTGAATTACCCTGTCAGGAGTCTAAGAAAAATCTTAGGGCACAAGCAAAGTGAGGGCATCAAATATTTTTGACAAAACTTCCCATTTTAAGAAAAACACTAAAGTTAATATCATGAAAAAAATAAAAAATTTTTATTTTTTTGAATTTCCTTACGCCTATTCATAATTTAGCATTGTCTATTTTTAATTACTTTACAGAGTCAGAGATAGGTAGTGAGAGCTTTATGTACCATAAACTTTACAGTATTAGGGATTCTTAATCTACTATAATCATATAGTTTATTAATATCATTTAATGAATAGCATTTCAAAGATGAAAAAGAGTAAGATTATCTATGCTGGGGAGATGAGTGTTACCTACTAAAAACAAGTGAGAAAGATGTGGTTTGATACTATTATTCCACAATGCTGGCCATGCTAATTACTCACAGTAGGTTACCCTCTAAGAGCCATGAACTTCAAATACCTCTTTAGCTCCACACTGGGATTCATACAGTTGCCTAGCCATCAAAAATCCTACCTGATATATTAGTGACATAAATTTTCAGTATTTTAGATTTCTGGTACTGATCTTTCCTGTTCTCAGTGTCCATATATGCCCACAGCTATGTTGCATTAGGTGTGACAGTTAACAGCAGAGTTGAATTAGAACCCTGGTTGTTGACTCCCAATCTTTTGTTCTTTACTTACATGAAATAATTAGCAGCATTACAATCTTGCCAGAGACTGTGTGTTGTCTGCTTTATTGTAAAGTTTCCCTTTATTCTTTACTAACAAAATCCTGATTTTCGCTGGACAGCATTGTGTTCAGCGTTTTATCTTCTCTAAGCCAGTGATCGTAACTTCTATGTCATTCATATTCTTCAGTTTCTCTACAAACACTAGTTTTGTTTTGTTTTTTCAAAGCCAGGATTTCATTTCTGTAGTTTTGAAATGTGTTCACAGTTTTCTTTATGGAAAATGCCTTTAGGGAAAATTTATCTGGAGGAAAAATGCCGGGCACATTAAGTATTTGCCACAAATATTTATTGATTAAATGACTAAGAGAAAAGGCTCTTTACAGTAAGAATTTTAAATATTTTTCTTTTTTTCCTGGCCTTGCACCATTAAAAAGGAAAAAAAATCTTTTTAAAAAATATATATCTCCAATAGAAAAGGCAGCATTTTTCTAAGTCGTTTTTAACTTGTTCCTTTCCTTGCAGTTTTCCTTTTCTTTGTTTTTCTATCCTAAATACAGAAAATGTTCAATAGTCTATGCTAATGAACTTACTGGTTGAAAAAATAAGTTTAATTATTACATTTATGCTTAAATGTTTTCTACAATTCACAAAAAATACTTGTCAAAGTAGACAATCATATATTTCAAAATAATCTTTGTTATTAATAATTTATCTTGAAGCTTTCATATATCCCTGATAAAAATGTGGAAAACTTTTTCCTAAATATCTTACTTAGGTACATAAAAATAGCCTTCTTTTATATTTACCAAAATATGTTGAGCTCATCCTTACTTTCTATTATTCTGACACCCAAAACCAAAATAAAATGAAAACAATGATAAACATTAGGTTCAACAAGTTCTTTATAATGTGATGAAGCAGAAGTCTGTAAGAAATCTATTTACCTTATACTCTTCTCAAAGGGGTTTCACTGGCTAATATAGTTAACAGAATTTCATTACAAGGTGGCCAGCTAGTGAAACATGCCCTTAAAGAGGGTTCATTTTGTTCCATGAAGCCTATTATCCCTAAATCATGGTTTTTATAGAAGCCTGTAGGAAGTGATTGGCATATAAGTATCAGAAGACACTGACAAATAGCTGATTCTACAAATCTCTTACCACATTTGTAGACTGAAATAAATAACACTAATAATGAATAGATTAAAGTTCCCCCCCCCGCCATTTCTTGTGTCAACTCTATTTATTTTAATCAAGGGCTTTTCTAGATTGTTGTCCTTTAATGATGAATTAACTTAAATTTCTATAAATAGAAGCTCTCATGCCTCTCACTTATTGTATTATATGCACAGTTAGTCAACATTTTCAGATGTTTGCTCTTAGTAAATATATATACATACACGTATATATGTGTGTGTATTATATATATTATATATATATTATATATATAATATATATATATATCTTAAGCTCAGAAACACCTTGAGTGAAAAATAACTTAAAATAACCATGGTTCTCTACTGCAGACTAGAATTATCTTCTAGTAGAAATGATCATTTCCTAGGTTTTATTTGTAAAATACAGAGCTTTACAATTCCACTGCTGAAATTTTTGAATTGCCTTGAACTAAATTCGAACTTACAGAACATTGGCTATTTTTGATAACTTTACAAGAAAAAAGAAAAATATGATGGAGAAAACATATTTTCCGATGTAAATGGTTTATTAGAAAGGTGATTAAGAATAGAAATGAATCCGTGAATACAGCATTTCATTTGCTATCAAACACCCAAAATAGGTAAATGAAGCTTGGAAAACTGTAGCAGTAATATTAGAAATCATTATGTACAACCTCCATGCACTCGGAAAACTGAAAGCTTAGCTTTATTAGAAAGGGTATAAGTATTTACTTTTTAATAGAAAATCGTTTTTCACATTGTATGTAATACAACCAAATTTTAGAAAATGTGAAACTTACAAGTAGAAAGAAAGAAAATGAACTACTCTACTGCCAACCATTACACCTATCACTAAAATTTTGACACATTTCCTCCAAATCCTTCAATATGCAGTTTTGTTTTCCAGTACCTAGTCATCATTCCCTTTCTACAATTTGTATAAAGGCAGACATATTGTAAACAGACACAGATCATTTCTGCATAGTACTGGTAGCTTGGCCAAACTATATTTTACATCTTCCACAAAATTTAGGCTAAACAAACTATCATACATCAAAGTTACTCTAACAAAAATAAATACTCTTTGTTCATTTTCATAGAAAATTATTACATAATTATATACATTTCTAATTAACTATATGCTTATAAATATTCATCATACAATATATGGAAAGTATATGATTCTGCAATTATATGTACTATATGCATTTCTAATTAATTAACTGAACTTTTTTTGGATTATTTACCTTTAATTGTTGTTCTCTCAAAGTATCCTGAAACAAATCCTACTAATTTTTTTAACTGACAGAAGTGCTCTCAAAATTGCTAATATTTTCCCTTAGCAGTCTGCCGAAATATTGGCAGCTTAACATATTCTGAATTTAGTAATTCATCATATTTCCTTGATGAATTGATCTCTCAACAAAGCAATACACATTTGGAAAACACTGATTACGTTTAATAAAAAGTGAATGGATATCAAAGAACATTTTAGTCTGCCTAATGAGGCTTTATAGATTAAGTCTAATTATCACTGATACAAAACTAAAAGTCCTTTATGTATTGAATAGCAATTAGCTTTCCTCTCAGAACAAAAATCTATTCGACTTAAAAACGAAAGGCATACTTAAAAACATCTTTGGCACAAATAAGACAAGTAAGGATTTGAAACCATGAGCTGAAAGATTAAAAAATGATTAGAATTTTTTTATGATTAGAATTTTTAAATAAAATTATTATCTTTTAATTCTTTTGTGATAAGAAACTAATCCAGTATATATAAAGGTGGGTATAATAACAATAAAATTCTGAGGATCCGTTTGGCAACAGATTTAGTCTACATTTAAACATTTTTTTATATAAATACATCTTTTAAAAAATTTTTTTAAAAAGATTATATTTATTTACTGAGAGACAGAGAGTGAGAGTGAGAGAACATCAGCGGGGAGAGAGGCAGATGGAGAGGGAGAAGCAACTCCTTATTGAGCAGGGAGCCCAATGCAGGACTCAATCCCAGGACCCTGGAATCATGACCTGAGCTGAAGGCAGATGCTTAACCAACTGAGCTACACAGGCATCCCTAAACATTTTTTTAAGTTTAAAAAATAAAAAGAGAAAAATCCTAGAAACTATTTCAATAAAGAAACTAAGCCTCAGAGAAATATATTTTGGCATTTTAGAATTACCAGGAAAGAAACAAGTGGAACTGGACATAACTTGTTCCTTAGGAAGTCACGGACAATAATGAAAATGGGTTATAAAATGAAGGTAAAAGAACACTGTTAGAAACCCTAAGTTCGGGCGCCTGGGTGGCTCAGTGGGTTAAAACCTCTGCTTTCCGCTCAGGTCATGATCTCAGGGTCCTGGGATCAAGGCCCGCATCGGGCTCTCTGCTCAGTGGGGAGCCTGCTTCCTCCTCTCTCTCTCTGCCTGCCTCTCTGCCTACTTGTGATCTAATCTCTGTCTGTTTCAAATAAATAAATAAAAAATAAAATCTTTAAAAAAAAAAAAAAAGAAAGAAAGAAACCCTAAGTTCTAGTTATGTCTCTGCCTGGTTGAGACTGTGTGATCTTGGAAAACTCCCTTAATGTTTGAGGCCTCAAAAAAAACCTCCTGCAGAATTAGGAAGGCCTTTTTTTTTTATTTCTGTAACTATAGAATTAGAGGGTAACATAGGGTGGAAGAACCTACCTATTCACATTAGAAAATATTTATTACTGGAAAACATTTCTTTTGTGCATTATAATAGGCCAAAAGAAAGATCCGATCAAGAAAGAAAATATCAACTTCAGTTGGCTGAGCAATTTAATCTTTTGAAATATTTTCAAGCATGTGATCTCATTTTAACCTCACCATAATCCTATGAGGCAGAAGTAAAATTATTATTGTCTTTACTTTGCATACAAGGAAACTGAGGAAAAAGGTGGCATTTTGATGTTTGAAATCACAAAGTCTATTTCATAGGTTAACAAGAATATAGGTCTCCTCATTCCTTAACTAGGTCCTCTTTCAATGGAGCTGATAAAGTTAAAGGGAATAATAAGCATATGCAGCTGAATCCAAGTAAGAAACAAAAGCAAAACCCTAAAGGAAACACATAGGAAATGAAATCTCTCTGGTGGGTTCTTTGTGCTAACTGGTAAGGTTGTGTACTTAACCCGTAGGCAAAAAGGGAATCGTGGGGATAATTTCAGAAATGTATATAATTAACTGAAAAATTCAATTTCTCTAAAAAGCAGAAATTTCACTCACTTAATATTAAGGACACTTCCCTTCACCCCAAATTACCAAACTTATGACAATGGATCATGTAGCATGGCATAATCAAAAGGACAAGATCCTTCCAAAAAACTAAGGCATATTTATTCCCCTTTGGATTGACTTTTAACAACATATTTTTCCTATTCAAATTAATTTACCTTTAAATTAGTTTACCTTTCAGGGAACTAATGTTTTTCTATATTTCATGGGAACATGCAGATACTTTTATACCTGTATAAACTGTAAAATTATTGACAAAGTAAATAAACAGGAAAATGTTGACTTAAAAAATTTGAAAAAGACATCTATTATGTCAAAGCTCCTTGTTACTGGAATATAGTAATTGAGGCCTTGGTGAGTGTTACCACAAAATTATATGTATAGCTATACGAATTAACTAATAAAAGGCAATGCTTCAGAGTGTAGTGAAATTTACTTCATTTAGGTTATGGTACTACTTTTTGGTTTAAAGACTATACTTTTTAAAAAGTGGATACCTGCGGTCCATCTCTGGCTTCATAGAAGTCACCCACTCTTATTTTTGCACTGAAGCTGAAATTGTCCCTTGAGATATCCATTATTCCATTTCTGCTGAGATACTGAAAAAATCACATATTTTTCCACTTCAGGTTTTAATAATTACAACCCAGCTTTGATGCAGAGCTTTCTTCAGGACACTAACATTTTGCATATTCTATCAAGGAGCAATGGATTTAGAGATCAATTTAAGTTAAGTATATTTAGTCCCATACAAGAGAATATTTTGGCAAGGAACTTTATCTGAGAAAGGAGAGCACCTTTTTTCCATAAACATGCTTAATAGGCACCAAATGTATGTTATTTGGTGAAAAGTATGTACCTTTATTACTTCAGGGTATTGCCTAAGTTTCTTTCCACATGGAGCATAATATGCTACTTCTCCTTGAAGGCGCCCTCCAAAGTTTCTTATTCTTGTCTCTCTTTGCCAGCTACACATAACAGAAATGAGGGTTATAACATATTTAGTTTTAAGAAAGCTTAAAAAAAACCTTAAGAACACACGCTTTTTAGACAACATGAAAAATATAAATAAACAAATATAAATCCCTAATTATCAACTCAGATACATTTATCATTAAAGTTATTTAGATTTTTAGCTAATTTCACTAAAAATTAACTAGACTCAAGTTACAAATACTAAACTCCATTAAATTTCTTAGAAATTATTAACTGGTATTACATTGGGTATTCGGACTAATTCAGTAACATGTCTCAATGTGTACTGATTTTTTACATCTGAGAAGCTTTAGGTGAAAAGAGTACCGTAAACCTGGCTCTCTGCTCCTTGGGGATCATGTATTTCGAGTGTAAAACTTCTCAGTTCCAATTAAACCATTTTAGCCACACTCTGCTCAAGTCCCCCAGTTTCACCCACAGTGGCTTTTACTGTCCTTTAATTCCATCTTTGCAAAAACCTCTCATACTCTTAACTGTGTCTCTGCCCTCCCCTCTGCCAAATGAGTTTCTCTTACTTCCTTTTTTTTTTTTTCAGTCGTAGTACCACTACTGGCTGTGTGATCCTATCCCAGCTCTGCCATACCTAAATGCTACAGTTGGCCTTAATTTCAGTTTTCTGATATATCAACTTCTTTGCCCTTTGCTCTAGCTCTTCTGCTCTAATAAATACCTTGCAGTATATTCAATTCTTTTATGAACAGCAGAGAGTGAGATACGGTGAGAAATCAAACATCCATAAATATGTGGAGGCAAAGCAAAAAGAGAAGTTTTATTTTGCATACCCATATTCCAAAGGCATACGCAGTTCACGTTCATCTGTTACTCTTCTTCTTTTGGAAGTGCCTTCAAGAAAATTCAGCCAGTTAACATAAAAGATTAGTTTATATAGATGACAATTTTTTGATAGTTTTGAAACTTTTCTTTAAATAATATATCTTAATGATTTGAATTACTTAAGGTATTTCTGCAACTTGTAGGTTACTTTTAGATGATGTGCAACAAAACACACCATACGGAGGATTTTTTTTTTCTCTCTTCTTTGGTCTGCATGACAGAATGACTGGTCTTTCTAAAGAAAATACAATGGAAAGTAAAAATACATTGCTTTCCTCTCATTTTGTATTTAAAGAAATAGCTAAAGAAGGAGGAAAATCATAGATAGAGGTTTCAGAAAACCAGGTATGGTTGTTTTTTTGAGAATATGAGTTTTAAGATACTGAAAAATTTTAACAGCTGGATCATACACTTAAAAATATTATAACTTCTATGTTCATATAAATCCATAGTCAAAACTACTACTAGGTCTTTTAACCTAAAGTACAAAAGAATAGGATTATGGTTGTATGTTAAATTCTTCATAGACAATGACCAAATTTCATAAATGCAAATATGTGCATCTTAAATTAGTAGAATATCATTCTGGTCTGTGCCAAATGAAAGCAAAACCAGACATTTCTAAGAAAAGAGTGAAATAAGTAAAGCAACATAATACTGTCCTATACATCTTTATATTTTCTTAGCTATTGAAATAGAAACAAAAAGTCCTTTTAGAATATTAAATGTAGAAACTTTTAATGAAGACCTTTAGAAGTTTTTAAAAGGTCAAATATAAAAAAAAAAGATGTGGTATGTTAATGAAATAATAATGCTACTCACTAACTCAAATGACCTTTGGCTATGTGTTGGGCAGATATGCAATTGTATCTCAAGTAACCAAGAGAGCTCACTTTTATAAAGTATGAAAAAGTCCAACTGTTAGTCAAATTCTAAATTCTAGAAGCATAAACTGAACACAAAGGCAGGAAAATATTCGAAATCAAGAGCTGTCTGTCATCAACCAGGTTCTTAAACTGGAAGCACAGAATAAAAATGGTAATGGGTCATACCCTTGGAAAATACATTCTGACCTTTCTTAGCCAACTTTGAATCTAGCTGTAACACTTGATTTCAATGAGGTCATCCCCAGAACACTATAAATAAGAATTCTTGCTATGGTCTGACTTCTACTTTACAATAATAAAAATAAAGTGTAGGTACCAGAGTGTGGACTTGAAGTAAGTGTGGAAGAAGGTGTGCCAAGAAAAGCAGGTGACTGGGACTCAGAACATAAGGCAGCAGGAGCAGAGCCTGGGGCTTTTGCTATGTGGAGGTTACGAGGTGTTGAGTGAGCTGTGAGACTGATGGAAGGGCTTTTGACAGAGGAAGTTGTTTTATTCAGTTTCATTGAAGTTTTCTCTCCTTCAGTATCACTATCTGATTCATCTTGGTCTTTATCATCATCATCATCTTCTTCTGATCCTTCTGTATCTGATTCTGAATTACTATCTGATTCTGGGAAGTAAAAGAAGCATTTGTATATTATAACTAGATAATCACCAACATTTGCAGTTTGTATCTAAATGGAATCGTTTAGGAATCAGCATCTGTGATTGCACTCAACTGAGCGACTTTCCTGAAGAGTTCATGTAAAAATTACAAGGTATCTGAGTACAATGTATGCAGACTACAAATTCTCAGAATTCTTTGTTAAAAGTATCCGTTTTACTCAACACTTTAATCATAAAACAGTTCTTCTCACATGACACTATTCACATGACGAGTTCTGCTTAGTGGTTTCAAAATCATTTTTAATTTAATAGAGAAACTAAGGTATAGAGGGAATAGAATTGATTCTTTAAATTAATAGATTCCAATAGCTTAAGAAGTATACTAGGTTCAGTATGAGGAAGAAAAGTCTGGAACTACCATCATTCTTTCATCCGGGCTTTCAGATGAAAGAAAACCATTTTCTGAGAGATTCTTAGCTTTTCTGGCTGTTATTTTATTTATTTATTTAAATGCAAGACTTCATGAGGCTTCTCAGGCTTCACAAAAGACAGGTTGCAGAAATGATTATGTGGGATCATTTAATGGTTTAATAATTTAAGTTTGGTCTAGGAATGTAGTCCTATAAATGCATCTCTTCCTACAGACAGGCATTATTCATGGTTTATGGATTAAACTCGATAAACAGGAATGTATTTTAAAAGTTCCCAGAATAATAATTTTTGTGGAATCATGGTCTGTGTAGTACCATCTGCCTATGTTGAAATTTGTTATAAAAACTGCCTTCGAAAGTTATTAATAATGATATTCATACTTGATCATGCAAAGTTGTATTTATGGGACTACCAGGAAAGAATATCATTAGGAAAAGTTGTCCTTTCCCCCCTGAGCAAGTAGGTTGTTTCTACGTTAGACACTTTAAGTTGTATAACTGACTGTATTTTCCTGTTCATATTGGCAGCTAGAAAATTTACCATTGGACTTGTGGCTGACCAGTAACAAATCCAAATATTTTTATAATATGTATTTCACCTTTGTATATAAAATTTAAGTTATCTTTTATTTTATGCTTTTGACCCATAGAACAATGAAGAGAGTTAAGGGGAAGAAAAAAGAAAAGAAGTTAAAAAAAGAAAGAAAGAAAAACAAGCAAAACGAGAAAGCAAATCAAAATAAAATCAAGGAGTGCTCTCCTTGTTATTAAATAAATTCTGTGTTGCTAATGGACATTCATAACAATTTAGGTTTTTGGTGCTTTCTTAATGACTGACTACGAATTTACCTCCTTCATTCAAAATATCTACTGACACATTTAAATAAGTAGCAGAAGAGATGAAAAAGAAAGGACAAATGAATGGTCATGAATTAAACGAAAATTAAGCAAATTTGTGAAGTTATTTCTTAATTTATGCATCATCTGCATTCGTTTAAAGTTTTTATTTGTTTAATATTAAATGAATAACAAAGCTGAGAATTTAACTTAGGATTTCCAACTTCAATCACTCCAATATTTTACCAGCTCATTACAGACAGGCACATAGCTGTGTGAAACACAGGGAATGACAAATTTAAGTCTGTGAACTAAGAACCTCCTTTAACTGTTTTGGTCCACATAGCATTTACATAAATACTTCAAATTTAAAAACAGAAAATAACCTGATTGGCTGTCATCAGATTCATCATCTTCATCATCTTCCTCATCTTCTTCCTCATCATCTTCTTCATCCTCATTTGAATCTTCAGAATCTTTACTACTGGGAATGTCTGAATCTGTTCCCCTAAACTGTTCCACTAGAGATTTTGCAGGGTGAGGATGGTGCTGTGTTTTTACTGGGTTTACATTATTGCTAACTGCTTTTTCCTTCCCTTGAGGATGCACTATGGGAGAGGCAGAGGGTATCACAGTTGTCTGATTGCCAGCGGTCCTTCTCCCACTTGTACTCAAATTTACAGGTGAGGAAAAAGGAGAGTTACTTGCAGTAGCAATGCTTTCATTAATCTTACTCTGCATTTTAGTTTTGGTAGTAAGTGCTAGAGGAGCTTCTTGAATGACACTTTGAATAACTCCATTTGGTTGGTGATTACCTAAAAGTGCATTTGTCAAGAATGGATTAGGGTGGTTGTTTTCTACTGTTTGTTTTGGATGTGCTGGTGAACTAGAGGTTGCTTTTGGATTTGACAAAGCTGCAATAACCTTCTTCAAGCTCTTGGATGACTCTTGTTTCTTTAACTGCGCTGGGAATGTCTGTTTATATTGTTCCTGTTGAAACATAAGTTAAAAAACAAAACAACAGTGTACCATAAAAACAAAGATTTTTTTTTTGCCTTCTATATGTGACAACAGCTGCTCATATACAAATTTAAATCATGATACACAAGTGCTTAAAATTAGTTGCAGTGATAACTAGTTGGTTGTTGAATCTTGGCTAGACATGTGTTTAAAATTCAATTGGTCTTTCTTCCCTCAAAACATAGGTTTCTTGACTGCCCTTCTCATTTTTATTGCTCCCACTGTCTCAATGATCTAACTTTGAAACTCTAAAAACATCTTTTACTTTTCTCTCTTCCAAGTCAGCCATATCCCTATGTCTTTTGGATTCTTTCATTAAAATACTGCTCAAACTAAAGCCATACCATCCTTTCTTCCCACACAACTCCCAGTGCCAATTTTATCTCAATTTAAAGCCTTTACTTTGTTGTATTAGCTCCTTGGTTAAAAGCTTTAGTGTTTCCTCTGTCATTAACAACTTTATAAAGTCTAAATACTTAACTTTGATCCTCAAATGATTTTTCAAGTAGGCACTAATAGAACTTTCTGGTCAAATGGGACTATGTGCCATGCACTGTGTATGTCGTACTTTCACACCTCCACATTTTGCTATAATCATTTTCTCTGCGTGAAACATCCTCCTTTTATAAATCTCGAGCTGATGAAATCTTGTTCCTTCTTCAAAATCCCACCCAAGAAGCTTTCCATGTTTGTTCCAGCCAGAAGCACTCAATTATCTCTATCATTTGAACTCCTTTACCTCCTATTTGTTACCTTGTACCCTATAGCATACATGATATGAAGCTACTGGGACTTCTGGCTCAACATTCTGTGGGATCTACCTTTGAGTGCCTTCAGCACATTAGCAATGGAAAGCATGTAATAAAACAGTTTAGAAAAATTATACTTTTCTTGGAAAAATTTGATTTGTAAACCATTAAGCCATAAAGTTTACATCTGTACATAAGAAAAAAAAATTATTTGGCTCTCAGAATCTTCTTGAAAAGAATAAAATCATATGAACCTTATTAAATATATATAATCAATACATAAAAAACTTAAGTAGAATGATTAAAATATTTTAAGTTACTAGAAATACAGTTAAATTTCAGAAGGAAAAATCTATAATGAAAATGGTTGTCTTAAAATTAAAATCAACAGTGCTGTCAGCTTGGAGCAGGGCTCTTAACACTCTAGTAGGCAAAAATTTGTGGTGGGCATTTCAGAAGTATAAATGCAGATGGAATGCAATATACAACGATGCATTAAATCTTCTATAGCGGCAGTACTAATAAGCAGTGTGCAATTCCTATATAAGTTGCTTTATCTTATTTAACATCTTTATTACTGCACTTTGTAAACAAAGACTGTCACATAATAACTCATACCTAAGGTGATGCTTCAAAAAAAGAAAGTGCTTAATTAGTATTTATTCAGTGAATAAAATACGGAAAATTATACTAAATAATTGTGTTTACCTTTTAAAAAGAATCTTATGGCAAAATTCTTATATAAAATAAACATACTTAATTTTATTTGATATTTATATAACATGGAAATATTGTGTATTATATATAAGTACATATATATGTACTTACCTTCACATTTAATATATACTTATTTAAGTTTTCAGCAGAAAAATTAAGTACATTTTCATTTCTTAGAACAAAATTATGTCATTTGATTGTTTTGTACTCTTTTTACAGGTAATAAATTTTTCTTCTAAATACATAGGACAAAAACAGTCATGAAAACAAAACCTTGCCTTTTAGTTTTATATTTTAATTTTCTGAAATTGCTTCTCACTCCATAATTCTAAAGACTCACTTTCCATATATTGACACTTGAAGGTTTTCAACAATAACCAAGGATCACTGTATTTTATCCTAAGAGTAGTAGTAGTTACTCTTTTAAAGCAAATATGTTGTGCTTTTTGATACTGGGGGTGGTACATAAAAAGGAGGGGAGAAAATTGAGTATTGCACAGCAGCAAATGTTTTGCTGTTCTAAGATAGCCCCTTGGATGACAAGAGTATGGAAAGACAGGTTTGAAACAATGTCCTACTTCCTAGTTCTTCTTCCCCCAGCCCTTACCTGGGTCTCTGCAGTCCACAAAAAAAAATCCTCTAGGCAAAATTTGATAAAGAAAATTCACTACTGGTATATAGATCCAATTAATGTATATTGACTTGAATTAAATGTCTATAGTATAAATGTATAGAAAGAACCAATGATTAAATAATATTCAAAAAAAATCACAGACTAGTTGAGGAGGCAGATACATGGCAGATAACATGAAATAGAGACTATCATAAGAATAAAGCAAAATTCTATATGTTATCTGTCATATAAAGAAAGCTGATGTAAGTAAAATACCCTTTAACTCAATACTAGGTACCAATGAAAAGTAGATAAAGTCATTTAGAGTTGAATCTAATGTGAAGATCCATTCACATAAAATATTTCCCATTTACTACCATTATCATTTCAGAAAAACAAAATTATTTCATCTTAATCATGGGCTTTGATATAAGAATGACCTTTATTTAAAATCTTTCTGCTCTTTACTTGTTCTGTGATGTTAAAAGCAAGTGACTTAATCTCTCTAAGACTTAGTTTCTTTACCTCTTACAATTTTGTAAGAATTACATATGATCATATGTGTAGGAAATCTAGGTTGGTTATATTTATTAAGCAAATGATTAATAAGTGATCATAATATTCTTAAATAAAATTTAGGAAAGTAAAAAAAAATAAGTGACTTTCTAAAAGGCAGTCATATAAAATTCTTTAAATATGACACATTTAAGAAACTCTTTGAAAATTAAGAAACCTTTCAAAATGCACGTAACTCTTGATATACTCTATAATTTACCTTAAAGTGGGATATACATTAATAAAAAATTAAAATGACTCAAACAATGTAATTTTTAGTTTGCATAATTTACTCATGGAGAGTCAATAATGTGATGCCAATAATAATACCTCCTTATGATTGAGCAGTGCATTACGAGTTATCATATGCATGGTATTATACCATCGGTCATTCCATTTATTTATTTATTTATTTATTTTTACCTTATGTTTTTATTAACATAATATATTATTTGTTTCAGGTCTGTGACTCATCAGTCTTACACAATTCACAGAGCTCACCATTGCACATAACCTCCCCAATGTCCATCACCCACCTGTTTATTCCATTTAGATCAGGGATTCTCAAATCTGGTTATACATTTGGAAGGTTTTGATATATGCAATTCCTTAGTCTTAACACAAGAGATCCTGATTTCATTGTTCTGAGGTGTTATTCTTTTTGTTTTTTTTAAGTTTTCCAAGAAATTCTAATGTATACTTACGCTTAACAACTACTCATTTAGATTCTCAAAGAAACCATATTTATTCAGTCTTTTTTACTTTGACCCTGTTGTTAAATTCTTCACAGTAAAATAAGAGTTAATGGACAAGAACACTGTAACGTTTTTTTTAGAAAGAAAGGCAGCATATCACACAAGGATTCTTGTGCTACCCTGCCCAAATGTGAATTCTAACTCTATCACTAACTAGCAGTGTGATCTTGGGGGAATGATTTAAATTTTATGAATTTCAATTTGATTGTCTATAAATGGACAGTATAATATTAGTAGCACTTACAGATGTTAGTGTTCAATGAGTAAATGAATGTTCAGCACGTAAAACAATAACTGGCAAACAGCAGGAGCTAGCTGTACAAGTATTATCTAATAATTAGGAGCCTAATGATAATTTTTGTAATCAACAGACAGTATACTGTGTTCAAACATAATATATTTTCTCTACTGTAGATTGGTTCTAGAATATAAGGCACTGGTCATTTAATTACTAGAATTCTACTAGACATATGAATGCAGACTATGTAATAATATAAAATCAATAGCAAAAAAATAAAGAAGAAAAAAATTCTCTGATTAGTGGTTCTGGTATTTGTATAAGTAAAATTACTCAAAATATTTTGTATTTCATATAATTTGTTAAAAATGGCAAAGGAATTCTTTAAAGTAAATAAATAAATCTTTTAAAAAATTCTTTAAAAAAAGGGAGGGGCACCTGGGTAACTCGGTTGAAGGTCTGACTATTGGTTTCGGCTGAGGTCATGATCTCATGGGTTGTGAGATTGAGCCTAGAGTTGGGACACTGATCTTAAACAAAAGTAATTGTGAAGTATATTTTATTCAAACATATTTCTCCCCTTACTACTAAATCATTATACCTCAGTAAAAAAATGACACGACTGTGTTGCCAAAAATATATTAAGCAGATATATATGTAACTATATAAAATCAGAGAAATCTAGTTTTCTGATGTGCATATTCTATTCCTGGAACTAATAAAATATGGAAATAAGAGTAGAATTTAATTTAAACTTGTATATTGTTAAGACTATACAAAACTTGTATATTGTTATATAACAAAAATATATAATATTTAATATAATATACATATTATATAATATATAAACTTGTATATTATTAAGGCTTATATATATATATATATATAAGAGCTCTTTCTCTAATAATAAAATAATATATAATAAATAATTTTTCACTCACCCGTTTGGATCGCATTTCACTGGTCAAAGGACTAGATTCTTCAGAGGTATTTTTATTCCCTGCTTTAAGTACATCAGGAGAAGGAACTATGAGTTTCATGTAAGTTTCCTTTTTGGCTTGATTTACCAAAGATAAAGGTTTCACATTGGACACCAATCCCGTAGACTGTATTACACTTGTGTGTTTGTTCACAGATTCCTCCTTTGCCTGAGAGCTTTGGAAAATAAATGGAAGCTGCTGTGACAAAACCTGAGGCTGCTTCTGCTGGGATTGGAATGATGAGTGAGTCTGGGATTCAGACACAAGAGGTAATGGCTGGTGTATTCTTTTTTCCTGGGCTTTTTCAGTTGCTTTCTGTCCATCTGCTTTTGGGTCTGAAATACTATGTAATAGCACCTGTAAATAAAAATTAAAAGGTGACTTCTCAATATCTATTAAAACAAGACCATCAAGCAGTAAAACTTGGGTTAAAAAAGGTACTTTAAAAAAGTGCTAATGACTATGGTAGTTATATAAAGCTCACTAAAAAATATACCAAATGTCCCTTTAAAAAATGTTTCCCCATCTCCTTTCTTGTGCAAATGTTAAGAACTAAAGACATGATTAACTTTAAACTTTATAGACTTTGAGAGTCAAGATAAACTAGTTAATTCCTAAATAGGAAGAATATGTGGATACTGCCTATAAACTATTTATACCTGGTTGTTACTTTTATGTTGTGCTTCACTCTCTGAATCAGAATCATCATCTTCACTTTCTTCAATACTTTGATCTTCTTCATCTTCCTCTAGATCATCTGAATCACTACTACTAATGCCTTCACTTGAGGTGTCTGATGATGTGCCCGAATCACTATCACTGTTGCTAGAACTTTCCATAGTTTTCTTCCTTGGTTTCTGGATAAAGACAAGTTTTAAGCAAGACTTTATTTTTGGAAAAATTCAAAGTTCAGTAAGAGGTATGCTCTTTTAATTTTCAAGTGATATTTCCATCTCAAAATGTCATTTTAGAAAAAAAAGAAAAATCACATGTTGTAAGGGTAATTATTCAACAAACAGATCCAATTAACTTATATGATAGGAATTCTCCAATTAAAAGAACAGGCTCTGTCATGTACAGAACAATGGAAACATTTAGTATATATGCAGATTTAGTCGCATGACTGCCATGCTTCAAAATGTATGGCAGACTAAAAAGAGCAATTTACAAAATGATAATTCCAATTATGATAAGGGTTACAGACACTGAAGTTCTATATTGAGCACTAGTCTTCTTTTTTATGTGGATAGTGAATCAATAACCAAATATTTACATATAACATGCCTATACACACACACACACACACATATATATATGTGTGTATATATATATATATATATTTACATACAACACACCTTCTAGGTGCAGGACAACAACAACATCTCAGACAGACTCCTTGCCTTCAAGAAACTTACATTCTAGTGTGGGTGGTGGTAGAGTAGACAAATGACTAATATGAAAGCAAATAATTCCATATGTAATAAGTACTGGAGAGAAGATAAAATAAATAGTGAAAGACTTAAGGCCTGCTTTAGCAGTGAATTTAATTTTTTATTTTTCACTTCAGAAAAGATAGAAAATATGATAAAGAGAGATATTAATTTCTGGAATATTTAAGGCCCTACAGGAAAAAGAAAATCCAAAATTGGTAGAAAGTGATATTAGGTCACATTAAAAAAAAACTTCTTTATTTAAATAACAGAAAACAGTAGGGGTGACTGTGTGGCTCAGTCGGTTAAGCCTCTGAATCTTGATTTTAGCTCAGGTCATAACCTCAGGGTTGTGAGATGGAGCCCCGAGTGGGGCTCCATTCTTGGTGGGAAGTCTGCTTGAGATTCTCTCTCCCTCTGCCTCTCCCCTGCCACACACTGTCTCCCTCTCTCTTTTTTTTCTCTCTCTCTCTCTCTTAAATAAATAAATTGTAAAAAAAAAGATTAGACAATAGTAGTAAACAAAAAGGAGGAAAAATCATTAGGTGAATTATGACTAAATAACTATATAACAATAGAAAAGTTAAAACTCTGCCAATAGGACTAAAAAGGAGAAATACTGACATAAAAGAGCAACAAGATTGATTATAATCCAAAGTTACATAGGAACATTTCAATAGGGTTCACTGACAGAAAAAATAAAGGACAAAAATATAGAAAAAGCAGCAATAAATGACAAAAGCAATGAGTTACAAAAGTTATGTATTTCTGTTAAGAAATACAGCCTGTCATGACTAATGAGTTGGGGCACGAAAGACAATAATACCATTCTACAAAAAGAACCCAAGTTGAAGCTTTATTTATTAATTGCAAATTAGGACTCTTTTCCTTTGTGCTTTCTGAAATTTGATTTAAATGAAATGCATGAGAGTGAAGAGAGTCAGTCCTGTTGTTATATTCTACTTGGAATGGTAACCTGTGTTAACTGTTCCAAACTAGCAACCATAATGCTTCCTCCAGAAACACACCCTTCGATAAGCCAACAATAGTAACCATCATTCCTGGAGCTGTCTTTCCCTCACAGTAAAGCGGAGTGATGAGAAACTAACCTGGAATCGTGTGGGTATCACAAGATGAAAAAGACCAAAGTAGATATTAAAGAGAAACAATAATAACAATATACTATTTCTATTGTAACAAAATACTAACAATATAGTAACATTAAGCCTACCATTTATTTGTCAGAGAAAAATCTCTTTCTTTGTAACCAAATTGTTGTGGGTTTCTAAGCATGTACAGCAAGATTACGAAAATTATAAAGAGCTAAAGAGAAGTTACTGCTTTGGGTTTTAATAGAGGCTAAGAAAGAAAAAGAATAAGGGAGAAATAGTAATTTATGAGAGAAAAATAAACTATTGTAATGCCCGAGTAATATATGTAGTTTTTAATTTAAAGGTAGCATGAGAAATGGAGTCTATATGCCTCAAGAGAGGGTCTAGAGGTGTGGGTTCTAAAGTTTTAAAGTTCAAAATATTTACTTGCTGGACTTGCTACAACCAGCAGATTCCTAAGTCCCAATTCCAAATAGGGCACAGGGATCTACATTAACAAGCACTTTAATGTGATTCTGATCCAGATAGTTTTTGCAGACCATAGACTGACAATATACAGAGTCTGTGCCTTTATAAGGTAACAAATTTAGTTCCCATTTTAGAAAAAATGTTGAAGTGAATAGACAAGTCCAGGTACTAGAGAAAAAGAGAAAATTAATTTCAGTATTACCATTGTCTCGTTAGTCTCTATTAGTTGTGTGTGTATGTGTGTGTAGTTATTTTGCATTCATACACAATTCAGTAATATGCCTCTTTCCTGTCATTTAAACATTTTAAAAATGAGTCTTCTTAGGTTATCAAAAAATGACCAAAGAAGAGCTTATTAAGCACCCCCTCAACCCCATTCCAATTTGAGAAAGCTTTTCAGAACTCTCTCCTTGAGCTTTTTTATTTCACTGTATACTTACTTCTTTCAATAATAAAATAAATACAAATTCAAGGCTATTATGTATCAGGTGTAGTTGCTCTCATTTCTGGGGATACAAAGATATGACAGCCAACTCTGCACAGTGGTAACAGGGAGAAGAGAACAATTAACAAACAATATAAATAAGTGTTTTTAGTGATACATACTATGACTAAAACAGGATACTTGGATAGAAAATGTGTGCTGGGTGTGGGGTGGGGGTGAAGATTTAGATGCAGTTATCAGGTAAGATCTTTCTGAGCAGCTGAGACCTAAATGGAGAGTGAGAGACACTCACATAAAGATAGAAGAGTAGAGCTTTCAAGAACAGGGGAAGGACCAAAGGCAAAAGCCATGAAGTCTAATACGTTCAAAAAAGGGAGAGGTCAGCTAAATCAGCTCCAGAACAGGGAACCAGGGAGAGAGAGCCACAGAAAATAAGGCTGGATGGACTGGGGGTCAGATCATACAGGGTCTTGTAGGCTGAGTGAGAGAGGAAACTATTAGAGGGAATGATAACATAGGATATTTTAAAACCATAAGAACTCACTTATGTTTTAAAAAGACTGGCTGTTGTGGTAACAGTAATTTGTTACTGGCATGTAATAACAGGAGTGGGACTTATTCAAAGTTCAACAGTTATGGGGCGCCTGGGTGGCTCAGTGGGTTAAAGCCTCTGCCTTCAGCTCGGGTCATGATCTCAGGGTCCTGGGATCGAGCCCCGCATCGGACTCCCTGCTCAGTGGGGAGCCTGCTTCCTCCTCTCTCTGCCTGCCTCTCTGCCTACTTGTGATTTCTCTCCCTCTCCGTGTCAAATAAATAAATAAAANAAAAAATAAAAAAAAAAAAAAAAAAAACAAAGTTGAACAGTTTTATTTTATTTTTTTAACGGGCTGTATGTTCTTCAGTTTAAAGATGTACTGTGATGTACATTCAATTTAAAATATCAGAATGCCTGGGTGGCTCAGTTGGTTAAGCAGCTGCCTTCGGTTCAGGTCATGATCCTAGGGTCCTGGGATCGAGTCCCGCATCGGGCTTCTTATTCGGCAGGGAGCCTGCTTCTCCCTCTGCCTCTGCCTGCTACTCTGCCTGCTTGTGCTCTCTCTCTCTCTCAATCTCTCTCTAAGAAATAAATAAGTAAAATCTTTAAAAAATAAAAAATAAAATATCTACATTTATTCTAAATATGCATGCATTGTATATGAGGGAATTCACCTTAATCACTGATTTTCAATATGTACTACTAAGATAGCAGCCCCCAGGGAGAATTATCAAAATTAGATGAAGAACATTTTTTCAAACTACACATGAAAAGGGTTACCTAAGTAATCAATGTTTTGATTTAAAAAGATTTTAGGGGTGCCTGGATGGTTCAATTGGTTAAGCATCTAACTTCTGATTTCGGCTCAGGGCGTGATCTCACGGGTCATGGGATTGAGCCCCAGGTGAGGCTCCATGCTCAGTAGTGAGTCTGCTTGAGATTCTCTCTCCCCTTCTTTCTCTGCTCTTCTCCCCACTTGCATGTTCTCTCTAAAATAAATAAATCTTTTAAAAAATAAATTAAAAAAATGAAAAGCTTTTAAAACTGAAAAATACTGGGTAAAAAAAAAAGTATAAGATTTTTTGCCCTTAGTTCCAATGTCCTTCATCTCCATTTTACTTGACAACCTACTATCACAAACTCATCCCAGATAATGTATTATTCAAAGGTGCTCTTTTTCTGAAATTTTAAGTTCTAATATCTCTTACTTTGATAGCCAGTCTTTCTCTAGTGTCTTTCAACATACATGTCTAGAGACACCATCATGGTACCTCAGAATCCATCTCTTTACATCATTAAAGAGGTGCCTATGTACATTTTAAGTCTCTGCTATGTGAAATATTTTTTACTTTAACAGCACTAATTTTGTTTAGAAATGTCAGTGTCCTTGTCAGAACTAAGGACAGGGTCTATTTCATATGCATGCCTCTAAAGTCTTGCTCGATGCCTTATATGCTGTGAAGGCAAAGATCTTACTAGATTTTAGCACTATTTCTAAGAGGTACATCCAACCCTAAACAGCAGAATACATATTCTTTCAAGTGCACATGGAACATTCTCCAGATCATATAACATGTTAGGCCACAGAATAAGACTCAATAAATTCAGAAAGACTGAAATTATATCATGCATCTTTTCCAACCACAACAGTATGAAATTAGAAATCAAACACGAGAAAAAAAATGGGAATGCACACAATTTCATGAAGGCTAAATAACACACTAGTAAACAATGAATGGATCAACCAAGGAATCACAGAGGAAATTTAAAAAAATAAATGGAGATAAAAGAAAATACAACAATCCCAAATCTTTGAGATTCAGGAAAATCTGTTCATGAGGAAAGTTTATAGCAATACAGGTATACCTAAAGAAAGAAGAAAAATCTCAAATAAACAACCTAAACTTAATACCAAAAGAAACTAGAAATAGAAGAACCAGCAAAGCTCAAAGTCAGTAAAAGGATGAAAATAATAATGATTAGAGCAGAAATAAATGAAATAGAAACTAAAAGAATAATAGATCAGATCAATGAAACCAGGAGCTGGTTCTTTGAAAGGATAAATAAAATTGATAAAACTTTAAGCCAGACTTAGCAAGAAAATAAGAGACGACTCAAATAAATAAAAGCAGAAATAAAGGATGAGAAATAACAACTAACACCATAGAAATACAAAGGATCATAAGAGAATACTATAAAAAATAATATATCAACAAACTGGAAAACCTAGAAGAAATGGATAAATTCTCAGACATGTATAATATTACAAATTTTAATCAGGAAGAAATAGAAAATGTGAAGAGACCAATTGCTAGTAATGAAATTGAATCAATAATCATAAACTCGTATGGTGCTTCCTCAAAAAGTTGAAAATAGAGCTACCCTATGACCCAGCAATTGCAGTACTGGGTATTTACCCTAAAGATAAAAATGTAGTGATCTGAAGGGGCATGTGCACCCGAATGTTTATAGCAGCAACGTCCACAATAGCCAAACTATGGAAAGAACCTAGATGTCAATCAACAGATGAATGGATAAAGAAGGTGTGGTATATATACACAATGAAATACTATACAGCCATCAAAAAACCACCCCGAAATCTTGTGATTTGCAACAGTGTGGATGGAACTAGAGGGTATTATGCTAAGTGAAATAAGTCAATCAGAGAAAGACAATTATATGATCTCACTGATATGAGGAATTTGAAAGGCAGGGTGGGGGGCCATGGGGAAAGGGAGGAAAAAATGAAACAAGATGGGATGGGGGACAGAGACAAACCATAAGAGACTCTTAATCTCAGGAAACAAACTGAGGGTTGCTGGGGGGTGGGTGGGGGAGGGATAGCGTGGCTGGGTTGTGGACAATGGGGAGGGCACGTGCTATGGTGACTGCTGTTGAATTGTGTAAGACTGGTGAATCACAGACCTGTACCCCTGAAGCAAATAATACATTACATGTTAATTTAAAAAAAAAAATAAACATCTATAAAATAGGAGCAGTAATTCATAAGAAATTATTCCATAGATTCATGTAGTTTGAACCTTGGAATGCTTATATAAAGATCTATTATTATATATTTGTCCTTGAAGGAGTAACTTACCTTATCTTTTATTTTGTCAGCTCTAGCATCCAAAGGCTGGTTTTTGTTTTGTTCCTGATTACATTTTCGATTTCCTCCACCTGAGCTTATACTTTTAGTTTGTCCCACAGAACTTGAAGCAGTAGTGGATAATACAGGTGTGTTGATACCAGATACAGATGATGTACTGTTTCCATTTATTGACCCATTTACACCTTAAAAATAAAAACAAACATGTTTATCCAAGAGAATATTATTCAGTCATAAGAAGGCATGAAGTAATGATATACGCTACATATAACCTGAATGACTCTAATACATCATGCTAAGAAAGTTAGTCATCATGAAAGAAGTCAGACACAAAAAGTCACATATTGTATGAAATATTCACAATGCATCAGTAGAGACAATGCACAAACTAGTGATGGGCAGAGACTAAGGGAGGGAAGAATAGGGAGAAACTGCTTAAGGGGTATGGAGTTTCCTTTTGGAGTGATGAAATGTTTTGAAACTACACAGAGGTGGTTGTTCAACACTGAATGCATTAATGCCATTGAATTGTTCACTTTAAAATGGTAATTTTATATTTATTTGAATTTTACTTCCATTAATGTTTAGAATATAATTAAATGTAAATATTTCCCTTTTCAGAGCTAATGCACCAAAAACTCTTACCCAAGTGAAAAATGATAATAAGAATAAACCATCCAAAATGCTATTATAATTTGCAAATGCTATTCTAACAAGTTATAAACTGCAGAAATATTAATGATCACTTAAGAGAAAAAAGGAGTACTTAGATATTAGTTTTGATGAATTTAATGCTTAATTACAGAAGTAAATCTTATGCTGGATTATACAAAGGAGGTAATGAGATACGGACGAAAAAACAGTGGAGTTGGGAGTTATAAGGCCACATTCAAGTCCTGCCTATGCCGTACTGACATGTAAGCAGTCCTCAAAGCACTTATTTACTCTTGGATGTAAAATGAAGATACTTCCAATCTCTCAGAGTTATTGTAAGGAGAAAGCAAGACATTGTGAGAAAGTGTCTAGTACACTGTTATATAAATGTTATTAAACCTAAACTCTACTGAAAATAGATATTGGAATGGAGGATTTGTAATACATCACTTAAGTTAACAGGAATACCTTTTTCAGGACCATTTCTATTACTTTTTCCTGAAGTCCTTGAATGGAATGAAGAAGAATCATGGTTCTGGGCTGGAGGAGCAAACAGTGGTGGAATTCCCAGTAACGGTGGAAAGAAGGTTGCCCCCGTACGACTATGAACATCTGTTGCTCGCCACCATTCTGCACCTCAAAACCAAACATCAAACAAACAAGCAAAAAATATGTGAATTAACTTTCTAGCTAATGGAACAATGCTTTTTATATTTTATTCCTGGAAAAAAATACCAAGTTTCACCTTGGAACAGAACAGCTGAACTATACACAGTTCTAATCACCTAACGGTAAGACAGCTGACTAGATGTTACATACTCATCACTCCTCTCATTAACAAAGTATCTGAGGATCTTCATTTGGCAGCTTCCTTGAACTCAAGTTTTTAAAGAATAAAGGTAGTCTATGGTTTTAAAAATAAAATGGAAAACTTGGAAGAGTAAAGAACTGTTTGACTTCTTGATAACTTATACCATAATTTTTCTAAATTAGTAAAGAAATAATATTTAAGAATATACTAATGTATTTTAAAACCTTAGAATTTAAGGTTGTACCATTTACAACCTATGTTAAGAATTTCCTCAAATTACATACAATTTAAATCTAGGTCTGATAAATCATAAATAACACTACCAAGACTGCCTCTGTAAACCAGTATACCTCACGTTCATTTATGAAAGAAGATATTCTATACTTAAATAAAAACATAAAGATAGCAAAAACAGTGGGTTTGTTTCAGAAGTGAAAAGTACTCAAAGATTTCCAAAACAACTCATATTAAAATATAAAAGGTTTATAAAATTCTTCCCCATAAAGTTACCAAGGAAAGCCTGGATTTTGTTTATATTTTCTTTCATAAATTACAGATAACAATGATTGTTTTATCAATGTAAAATGAATCAATGGTAGAAAATCATCAAATGCAATTTAGATGTTCAAACAGTGGATCTTAGTTAAAACTTTTAGGAAAGGACAGAGGCCAAATTTTATAGAACACATTTTTCAAAATGGGTGAAGATTAAGAAGAGATTTGAAAATAATCCAAAACAATGTCTTGTATTTCCCCATTTAAAATCTCAGAAATATGTTTTCTACTTGGCTAACCTGCCAGATTACCAAATCAGTTATGACCTTTCAGGCTAATCTTCCAAGAGATATGCTATCTTTTTCATTGATTGTAACTATCATGAGGAAATTAGAGAAAAGAAACCCCATAATATAGCATGGGAAAAATTCAATATTGTCAGTTTATTGTATTGTATGATCTTTAAATCTCTTCTAGGAATATCAATTAAAAACAGAATGTAATGCAATATGCACCTTCATTATCTAATGGCAAAATCTGTTTTCTTTAAAAAGTGAAACGTTCATGGTAGCTGCTATTCTAAAAGGTCTAAAAACAGTCTAAGCAGAAAACTGCAAAAGCTATTCTTCTGCACTGCAGGAAGGCATTGCTAATGAAATGACGCCAATGCATATTTAGCAGTGCCTGAATGATGGGAACTGAACCAAGAATAACCATACAAAAGCATTAATCATTTATCCACTGTTTAGATGAAAGAAGTGTATTTAGGTGGGAAGAAAAACTGTGTATTTTGGACTTGTATCAGCTCAGTTGGAATCTATTATTACTTATAGGTTTGAAACCTAGGTTCCAAATAGCTAATAAAAAGGGACTGAGGTTTCCTAAAGATATTTACATTATTTAATATAAAGTCTATAATTAAAGCATTACAGCTGAATGTATAGATGTCACAAACCCACAAATCAGTAAGGCAATCAAATATTCAATTCAATTCAATTCAAATAAAATTCAAATATTTTAGATATAACCTCAGAAAAAAGCATAACCATAACACTGTACTTTAGAATATCACCATAAATAAGTACATGATAGGGATTAGAAAGTAAAAAGTTGGAAAATGTGTATGTTATAAACAAGCTGACACCACAGGTTAAAAAAAAGTAAATAAAATCAATAAAATAGAAATATGAAAATGGTAGAGCTTCTAACTACAAACTTCACAAATGTCTAATATTTTATAAGAAATAATATAATTTTTGTTAAATGATCAGCTTATTTATCTTCCAAGTTTAAGAAAATAGAAAACAAATTTAGTCACTCACAAAATAGTTTGTTGATAAAACAAAATATACAAAATAGGGATTACATAAACCAGCATATGATGAGTTTCTAAATGTATTCAAAGGAGGTAATAGTATATTGGCAACATTAATCATATTCAACTGAAAGAGTCTAATATTTCAGATGATATTGAGCCTAGAAGAAATAGCAGAATTTTTAAATCTTTCATACTTGATGGAGCCAGATGCTTCACAGAAATTCATGGTAATATAATATAAAAATATAATGACAAAAAATTATAAATATTTTAAAAGAAATTATTGTGAAGTACTATTTCAATAAAAAATGGAAATAATATTATATTAATATCCATTAAATAATTTTGTATCTGTTGATTTAATCATCTGAAATGCAGAAAAGTACATAAAATTATAAAGTAAATTATTCTTTATTTAAAATTTCTAGTAATATCTTCATTGTATGTCTTCATTTATTTTTTAGGTGCTTTCAAAAATTTGGCATTTAGATTACCCTTCTGAATAAAGGCAATTATAGAGAATTTAAATTTAAATTATTATACCCGATCTACAACTTAAGCAAATGAGTCTTCTAGGTCTAGGCATAGTGTCTATTTTATGGAAAACAGTATGCTCACATAGACATATTTTCACCATTAAAGACTGTCTTGTCATTGTTTATTCTATCTCCTAAAAACTGTAAGCAACACATACTATGTCAGTGTGTTCCTCAATGCACAGAACATAGTAGATGCTCAAAGAACTTTGTATAATAAAAGAGTGAATAATTCAGATAGGCTCTTAGAGAGGTTATTAACTTTCTTTTTATGTAATGGAAGTATCAACATTATTGAAGTCCAGATAAGTAACTCTTTACACTTGTTAACTATCATTCCAGTACAGATAGTATTTGATTTCAATAATGTAGCAATTACACTGTGGTTTAGAAAAGCTCAAAAGCAATGGTATAATAAACTACGACAAAATGATAAAAAAATTTTTAAGACACCAGTAATTATTGCTACTATCTATATTGATTTTTAATCAGAAATCCTATATTTCAGCAAATATCTATTGAATTGATCATCTTGCTAAGTGACAATATTAGAAACTGGCCAAAATAAATTCCTATTAGTATTTTTAAAACAAACATTAAGGCTTAGTTTAAGACTTGGTTTTAACTTTCTAGTCATATTATCCCACCCCGCCTCACCAGCCCCTCTCTCCCAGACAGTTGAATTAAAAGAATATGACTCAAGAAACAGTACTTGAAATATACATCTAACCAACTTTCCATTCTGAATATAGTTAAAATGAGATACTTGTTTCCTTTTGAAGAAACACCTGATAGTTTATTACCCATTCAAGTAGCCAAGAAGAAATAATAATAAGAATTACTAATTGCGTATTCATTATGTATGCTAAATATTATAATCAGTGCTGATATAGCTTATCTCCTTCAATCTTCGCAAGAGCCCTATGAGGCAGATACCATTATTTATCCTCATTTTTCAGATGAGAAAACTGAGGCAGAGTGGTCAGATTACTTGTTCATGATCACGCAGCTAAAATGTAACATAGCCAGATTTAAATTCAGGTCTATTTGTCTCTAGAATTATGCTCTAATTTGTAAACTATTTTTTATAAGCCCAAATCATGCATCCCTTACTAAAATTTATTTAGAGTAAAATCAGTGGAAACATATGAAAATTTAGACTTTCAAAGTAATATAACAAGGAAAATTATAGCATGCTTGTCCAATTTCCAGCTTTAATTGGTGCCTTACTGAGCTCCCGAATTCTCATAATCTGTAGAATTGGGGATAATTCTGGTCTTGCTGTAATACAAGTGGTGCAAATCTATACTTGTTCTGATCAAACATGGAAAAATATAGAAATTTAAGAGCCAAGTTCACCTTCCTTGGAAAGCGCAGAGAAGTGAGAACTCAAAATAAAAGTATAGAAATATTCATTATAAGAATTGGAGTTTACTTTCCACTGTAAGTTAAATAATTCTTTTAAAAAAATCAAATAAAGCTGAGAAAAATTCATCAAGCTCTACACTCACAATCTGTACACTTTCCTGGATGTTATATTTTAAAAGCATGAGAAAAACTTGGCCTAATTATTCACTTTTGTGGCAGATGCCCCTTTCTCTACCTAAACACTTGAATATCTATAATCACGCTGCCATCTAGCACACAGTGTGGGGGTTTTTTTGCACATGATAAATAGGATTGAGTCAATTCTTGTACAAGAGTTTTAATATACCAGGCATTAGACTATTCTTTTTGTTCAATTTAATAAACAAATTACTGCTTGAATATTTTCAAGCTTTCCTCCTTTCCTTGAACACTGTTTGTAACAGATGTTTACCTGGAAAAGATGCTAGTTGGGGATGTGCGGCTAAGGCTGTGGGTGTACCAAGTGTCCCCAAACCACCAAATTCTGAATGCCCTGAGCTGGCTGAATGTAGACCAAAGACTGGGTGGCTGACCATTGGGAAGGCACTCGACACTGTGGACAGGTTAAACGGTTGATCCCCAGCTGCTCTGAATAAATGTCCTGGGAGGGAAAAAAACACACTTAAAGTTGTACTATAAAAACAGATGAGATTTATCTGATTTCAGCGTTCATAATTAAAATTTTATAATAATTTCTTATCAAAAATTTTCATTTTACATTTTTCTTTTTCTATTTTTGCTTTCAAACCCTACAGAAATATGAAAATACTCTAAATAAAATGAAAATGAGTGGTATAACCTTATTACTTTGAATTTGAGATGTGAAAAATAATGTTTTAGGTATAATTGTCACTAATTATAATAGTTTGACCCGCTGATGTGAATTTAACTTTCTGTTAATACATCTATATTATCAAATTTTTTTTATTCATAATAAGGAAAACAAAAGCATTCTATTAACATAAGGTTGAAAACTAATGAAGTCAGTCCAGAATTTGTCACCAAGCCCTTACTCAAATTATCACAAACTTGGCAAAGCTTTCCCAGTTCCAAGAGCCAGAAGTGAAGCTATGGTCTCTGTCCAATAGCTCTCAGGTGAGGAGAGTTGATACCAAAAAGGGATTATATTCTAGCCTAATAAAGCAATATAAAAGGCAGCATAAAGATTTAATGAATAAACTTACTAAGATATTTCTAAATGCATCCAACGGTGGCTATCAATATAAAAGTCATTTTTAACTTTGTAATGGAAAAATCACATTCAATTCAAATGTGTGACTTTTCAATCTGCGCTCTAAAGAGAATCTAATTCTAAGTGTCATAAACTCCAGGTTGAAACGTTATACAACTAAATACACAACTTATTTTTTATACTTTGTAAGAGATTTGACAGGAAATTTGTTAATACTTGGAAATCCTCCTTTTACTTCCAGGAAATAATTGCTTCCCTAGCCTGATACTATGAAAATAGAGTATCAAACCCCACACTCAAGGCTCTTTTAAGAATTTATTGTGTGAAAGGTATTATGCTCTGTGCTAAAATAAGCATAGGTCTTCTTTATTATCTTCTGTTTATATCATACTTAACTGTGCACTGCAATTTAATTATTTTTAACATAATACATTTGAGAAATGTAAAAATAAAAGCTAAAAATAGGTATACTTTTTGTTATCAGTTAGTTATCAAGGAGATCTCTCCTCTGCTTTTTTATTCCCTGAGAGCCAAGAGGAATCATCACAAAGTTTAGAGTCTACCCTCAGAGACTAATATAAACCCTATATTATTTACTGAAACAACATTATTTTTTTTATTGAGGTAGTAAGATTTAAATAAATTTCACCAAGTATATCTTATATCAACTTATAAGGTAAAAACTTCTGGGTGAGGGTCAAGGTCCCATTATAACAACAGTAACTGGATCTCACAGGGAAGATCGTCAAAGTGTCTTTACAAGGAAGGCCCACAGAGAAACTGTAAGGGAGCACAAGGGAAAGATAGACTTGGGTATCTTTTCTAAATCAGCAAAGCTTTGTTTCTGTTCATCATAGCCTAAACAGAAAATCTGTGAATTGGATACTTTAGTGTCATCAGAGTTCTAGACTACATTAGCACTAAAGTTGAGTCAAACAAAATAGGGCATACTACTAGAAAAGGTCATTCAAACATCACCAAGACTAGCTACAGGACACCAGAAAGACTGTGGATTTTTTTTTTTCTTGCAAATTCTCAAAAAGCCAGTTAGTTTCTCTAAAAAAATGAACCTGTAACATTAAGAACCGGTATTTATTTATTTATTTGCACAAGTAAAATCCCTGGTTCTCAACAATCAATTCAACTTCATGAATCAGATGTCTTTAAACAAATGTTTCATTTACAAAACATAGTACGATCAGTTACATTTCCTTTTATATCAGTTTTCTGGATAAGCAAGTTGAAATGAACATTCTAGTTTAAAGATTTTAGAATCATTTTTTATTTATATTTTACAAAATAATAATTCTTAAATTATATTTGTCAACTCTATGTAACAGTTATTTAATATGAAAAAAGACTGTGGGGTAAACTCAAAACAACACAAATATAAAAATTCAGAACAGATTAAAATTATAAAGGATCAGAAGCTGATAGAAATACTTCTATTATAGCTAATGAATTGGTGGTAAGCATTCTTAAATGCATCGTTAAAACATCAATTTTATTTTTGTGAAGAATTAAATGAGCTAAACCCTGGAGTCTCATGAACAGAAAACAGAACAATGTCTAAATGAAGTTGTCACTCTTGCAGCAGTAATTAAGAACCAATCATTCCACAATCATAAACACAATCATACCAATGATTCACAAACCAATCATAAACCAATCATAAACACAATTTGATAACAAAATTTTTTTAACTTTAAAAAGAATGATATCTAGAAAGAAGTGAGTCTAGAATTTCAACAAAATATGACCATTACTCACCGCAGATTCAAATGAAAAAAAAAAAGTATTGTCCTGTACACAAAGTTACATTTATGCCTGGCAACATTACAAAGAAGATATTCTATTTTCTTATTCCTTCTTGTAAAATTCTTGGTGAAGGTAATTAAAGCATAGAAAACATCCAAGTGATGACGGAATCTATAGGGTTTATTCCCTGTTGGTCTATTCACGTTTGTATTTAGTAAAAAAGACTAGGACCATATTACAATGATTATAGTGACACCACACACTATCAAAAATACACATTAGAGACTTTCTCTGCTATACACAGATAGAGTTGTACACAGAAGAGAAATAATTCCATAACACATTTCATATTTTTCACTATAGTTTGCCCTTATAGCAAGAACCTGTAAGTCAATGATATAATAATTAGTTTTCTCATTAAAAAACTCAACACTATAATTTTAATGTTGTTTTTCTACCACCTTTAAAAAAACACAGATACTAATTCCACATAAAAGATCTTCCAGAATTCTTCTGTTCTTTATTCAAAAGTTTCTGTAATTCAGGCATTTTATGAACAAAATGACATATTAAGTGTCAAGTGCTATGTTTGGAACTTGGCATACAAGGATGAATGAGATAATCCCTGACCTCAAGAAATTCATGGTTGAATATAATTTAGATAGTACTAAACTATTTTTTACACCACAATGTATAAAACAAGTTAGTTAATATTTCAATATTATTTAAACTGGTACTGTCATAGGTAGAAGTCAATAATAGATCCTAAATACCTATAACAGTGTCTCAAAGTAGAAATACAACATATAACTGTTGAACAAATTAATTCACTACTCATTAAGAGCAGAAGAGGCACATCCATGGGACTGACCCAAAGACCTTCAGTTAGAACAGGAAGTTGTTTTAAATCTTCATTTAAACTTGCAAGTATGCTTCCTAGCTTCCTTTTGCCTTACACTTCACCAAACCCTGGTCCTTTTTTTTTTTTTTTTTTTTTAAATTACCACTTGGCCTTTATTCCTCCTTGATTCCACTTAAGTCACATATTGAATTTGATCACTCAAAATTCTACTACCTCCAAGCTTTTAAACTCTTAACTTGCACGCTAACCACAATTTCCCCATTTCCATTTCCTTATTTGTTACCATGACCTCTAGTCACCCCCAGTCTTCTACCACTCCCCTGACCCTATCTACTCTTCCTTCTCAATTTCATCACCATCTCTCCTGCATTAACCTTGAAAGAAGTCTTACCTGTATGTCTACTCCCTCCCCGCTTCTCAGAATCTTTAATATTTGTGCCAAACCTCAAACCTCAAGTTACTGAAGTTTTCTTAATTACCAGGTCCCACTGATCTTTACTTGTCTTATTTTTCACCTCTCTGTATAAATCTAGATTGCTGAGTGCCTCTTCCTTATTAAAACCCACATTCAGGGGAGTGAGGGAGGGGAGGGGGACCTTAAAAAAAACAAAACACAACACAACACAAAACCCATGTTCATCTTTAAGCTCCAGGTCATGAAACTGTCTTGATCTTCTTCTTAATGATATCTTTTAATAATATTCCCGGTCTGCATTATTGGATTTTCTTTTCTAAAAGTAAGCATTCTTAAGGATTTTGTCTAGCTATGTTTCTTTCTTTTTCAGTTATTTTATGAGCTTCCACTATTTTAACTATCACCTGTATGCAATTAATTGGTAAACTAGGATTTTAGCTGTTTGAGAACAAAAACTGAATCTCATTTATCTCAGTATCCCCAATACCTGCAAAGTGTGAAACACAATTGGTAGTTAACAAATGTTTTCCACTGTTGTATTTTTGGTCACATTATTTCCTCTACTTCACACCTCCCCCATCCCTCGGTTTGCCTCATATAATCCTATCTATTCTAACCATCTCAAAAACATATTGCCTAAGAAGTATCACTGAATTTCCCAGACATGTTTTGGGGTTTCTTAGAACTTTCATGATTACTTACTATCTTTTACCATACCATTACTAGAATATAAAGTTACAAAGGAAAAGTTCATCTCTTAATCATTTTTACTCTCTACAAAACACTGCATAAAAAAACTGTTATCAGTTGCAAGGGCAACACTTCCTAATACTTGCTACAGACAACTAAAATGATAGTTTTCTTTGTTTCCTTCTTCTTTTAAAAGGCTAGAATAACCAGGAATTATCCTTTAAATGATTAAGAATGCAGTTGATTCACACAAAATAGAGGTAAGGGGCACCAACCCTCCCTCCACCCACTGCAGTTGAAAATCCACCTATAACTTTTGACTCCTCCCAAAACTTAACTAATAGCCTACTGTTGACTGGAAGCCATACTGATAACACAACAGTCATTTAACACATATTTTGTATATTATCTATATTCTATACCATATTCTTACAATAAAGCTAGAGAAAAAGATAAGAAAACCATAATGAAGAGAAAGTACATTTATAGTACTACACTGTATTTATTGAAAAAAAGAAGTATGTATAAGGGGACCACACACTTCAAACCTGTGTTGTTCAAAGGTCAACTGTATATCTCACTTTTTCTCTGCTCCAATTATAAAAAGCATTCACAATGTTACTCAACGGTCTTTGGGAAATTAGAAGCTGATTTAATGACATCTTTGTTGTGGCTTTAATCTTCTTATACAGTAGGGGGTGCTGTTTAGATTACACCCTCCTTCCATTATCAGAACAATGTCCTTAGCCTTTAGCTGTCTTAAAATTTTAAGTTACTGTTCACACGGTGATTTTTGATCATGGACTGGTGGTGGCTCAGTGAATGCTATAACTACATTTAAAAAAAAGAATATTCTGTATTAATAAAAAAGCAGAATGATACTGTTTTACATGAAACAAAATAGAACATGAGTCAAACAGGCTCTATTAATATTAAGACTACAAAATAAAATTATTTGGATAATAAAATGTTCCACTTTTGGAGAAGTAATTTTTTCTAAATTAATATATCTAATATCAGAAGATGCTCCCAAATAATAACTTGTTATGATTAAAACTCTTAAATTTTGCTCAGAGAAAACATTTGCAACCTGATAAATTATATCATAAAATGAAAATACTTTTAGAAGATTACACTTACTCTTTTTAACAGATATTAACTAACATTCAAACATAATTTCAATATTGTGAATGAACTTTTTAGCTTCTATTTTAATGGGTAGGTAACAAATGTGCACATTTTGCATAATAAAAATTAACATACATCTGGAATACCTAAGTTCTGACTTACATTCTAAAACGCTGAACACTTTTGAACAAAGCTTTTCAAATTCTGCTAGCCGATCTATGTATAGGTGTTTTAAAGCAGCTATATAAACTGTCAGTGTTACAAGGCATGGTAACTGCAAATATCTTTATTAATGCTAATGCATTTCATGCCACAACAAAAAAGGGTTCCCCCGCCCCACAAGAACAAGACAGTATAAATACTGAACTAATACCTTGAACCTGAACTACCAGTGAACAAAATCTCCTAACAGTCAAGAAAAGTCTAGACAGCCAATTAAAGCAAAATAAATAGGGCGCCTGGGTGGCTCAGTGGGTTAAAGCCTCTGCTTTCGGCTCAGGTCATGATCTCGGGGTCCTGGGATTGAGGCACGTATCGGGCTCTCTGCTCAGCAGGGAGCCTGCTTCCTCCTCTCCCTCTGCCTGCCTCTCAGCCTACTTGTGATCTCTCTCCCTCTGTGAAATAAATAAATAAAATCTTAAAAAAAAAAATTATATGAGGTATGCTAAAGCATCTAATATTTCTAAAAATCAAGGAAACTGATTACTATGATAGAGCTCTGCAAATGTTGCTTTTTGTATGCTAGAAATAAAAATGTCTTTAATCTTTTCATTGCTTCCCAAACTTGTTGCATCATGTGTTCAAACTCTTGTCTCTAATTCTTTAAAATTATAAGCATAATTTTATGGCATTGCAAAATCAGCCTCTAGTACACAACCTGCAAAGTATGCTAATCATCAAAAATGGCAGCACATTCAAAAAGTTATGTGTGCACTTTAACGCTAATAATGAATAAGTGTAATAACCTAATAGAACATCATCAAAATTATTATAAATTAAAGAAATGCTCAAATTACTGGTTCATATTAAAATTCTTAAATATACTAAGCTTCAAATATTCTGGAACCCAAAATGTACAAACTATAACCTTGAACTTTGATTAGAGAACAGAAAGAATTCTATAAAGGTGACATTTCCTACCAATAATCTTCATTTCATTCCTGCAGTTTCAAAACTTTCTCAGCCAGTTAACTCCTACATTTTAATATTTAAAAAGATGCATGACATGGAAATAAAGTCTTCGCTTTTAAGCATTTATTTTGAGATTATTTTAGGACTCACAAGAGTTGCAAAATTAGTAGAGTCCCAACCTCCCCTATGTTAACATCTTACATGACAAAAAATAATTTTCAAAACCAAGAAATTAATCTTGATTAATTACTAAAATTAATAATTTATTCAGATCTTATCAGTTTTAGTTGCTATATCGCCTTAATTTTCTCTTAATTTTTGTAACAGTTCCTCAGTCTTGTCTCTCATGATCTTAATACACTGAAGAGTACTGGTCTGGTATTTTGTGTTTAGAACATCTCTCAATGAGGGTTTGTCTGATGCTTTCTCATGATTAGAAGAGGTTATGCATCATTGGGAAGAAGAAGCAATCTATCCTTCTCAGGACAACACATCTGGGGTCCAAGATGTTGCTATGTGTACTGGTGATACTAACTTTGAACACTTGATTAAGTAGTGCTTTGCCTGGATTCTATGTAAAGTTACTGTTTTCCTTTCAAAGAGTTTTTTTTTTTTAAGATTTTATTTATTCATTTGACACAGAGAGAGAGATTACAAGTAGGCAGAGAGGCAGGCAGAGAGAGAGGAGAGAGGAAGCAGGCTCCCTGCTGAGCAGAGAGCCCGATGTGGGCCTCGATCCCAGGACCCTGGGATCATGACCTGAGCTGAAGGCAGCGGCTTTAACCCACTCACTGAGCCACCCAGGCGCCCAAGTTTTTTTTTTTTTTTAAATTAGAAAACAAATCATTAAAAGCCTATGTAAACTTGGGAACAAAAGCTGCCACTCTCTAACACTGAACATGGTAAACAGTTTTTGATTCAGTTTAGCAAATGATTATTGCTAAAGATAGGAGCAGTTCCTCTTTTGTAATAAGCTTTCCTGTTAGACCAATGAAAGGATTTAGAGTTCATGGATTAAAATGCTAAAAATATACAATATTTTATATGTAGTTTTATCTTCAAATCCAGCTGTACTTTAATAATGAAATAGAAAAAAGATAACTAAAATTAATTGAATCCCAAAATCTTATTTTACCTGTTTCAATAAATAAAAAATTCTTATAATGAGCAAAAATTATTAAAATCAGCTTTGAAAAACACACTGGGTATATTAATTTGCTGGGAATGCCATAACGAAGTACTACAAACTGAGTGGGTTAGAACACAAGGTATCATCTCACAGTTCTAGAGGGTAGAAGTCTGAAATCAAAGAGATGATAGGGCCATCCATGCTCCCTCGGCACTAAAGAAGGATCTGTTCCATGCTTCTTTCTTAGCTTTTGGGAACCTCAGGTGTTCTTAGTATATCTTCACGTGGGCTTCTCTGTGCATGTCTGTGTGTCCAAATTTCCCCCTTTTATAAGGAAACCAGTCATATTGGTTTAAAACCTACCCTAATAACTTCATTTTAACTTGATCCTCTGTAAGGACCCTATTTCCAAATGGGTGACATTCTGAGACAGTGGGGGTTAGAACTCCAATATATTTTTTTGGGGGGGAAGAGATAAAATTTAACCTATAATACTAGGTTTATTTTTATGAGTACTTAACTGATTTAAAGGCATTACCTTTCTATAGCAATTTACTGCTAAAATTCTAAATTAAAACTACAAATAAAAGTTAAAGTAAAATATTTCAAAAATAAACCCACTGAGGAAGGCTATACAGCTAAACATTTGAGAGCCTTTATTTATGAAATTTATAGTTATCTATATATAGACAAAGTAACTAAAAATATTATAACAGTTATTCATGCCATAACATAAATACTAAAAGAAACTGGAATGAAACCTTGGCTTTATTCTTAAACCCACAAGAACAGGCCTATCTCATTTTTTTTTTTTTTTTGGATGATTCTCTAGTGACTGTAAACTTAAGCCCTGGTTATCTTTTAAATGAGAAGTTCCAATAAAATAATAACTTTGGACTTGCATGGTTTTATTTATTCATGCCCTTTTCAGTAAGGTCAACTGATCCTTTAAGATTCCTCACCACGTGGCTTATAATGCCCATCCCCAACTAAAATCTGCATAGCCATTTGGTGCTACCAAAACAAAATACAGCATGGCCTAGGAAACTTACTAATTGAAGTTAATTTATTATTTATTTTCAAGTCCAAGTCCTGCAAGTTTATTTCCTTCCTTTTTTCAAAAATTGCTTCTTGAGCATATATTTTGTGCCAGGCACTGACTGGATACATGCTGATAAAAGAAAGCAGATACAGTTTCTGTCCTTCAATGTAGAGAAAGGGACAAATAAGTAAAATAACACCAAATGTATAATTATATATTGTGAAGAGAATGATGGAGGAAATTATTAGGGACAAAAATATATAATAGTGGAACAACTACCTAGACACTATGAAAAGAGGAGAATTCTCCAATTAATGTCTCAGGACATTTAAACTGAGAAAAAGCATAAGAAAGAATCAGCCACACGAAGATTTTCCAGAGGGAGAGCACATTTCACATCCTGGTTTGGGAAAGAATGTTTTGTATCTGAAGAAGTAAAAGGCCAGGGACTCTGAAAGATAATGGGAACAGAGTGACAACAGTACCAGGTAAGTTTCAGATAGGCAGAGGTTAGATCATAGAGGGTGTATCAATTAGGTAAAAAAGTACGAAACACCCAATTCAAAATGGCTAAATGAAAAGGTGAATGTATTAACTCATATAATGTAAAAACTTTTGGAAACATCTTCCTTTAGATAAGGATATTGATTGAAAGTTTACCAGTATCTAATTTCTCTTTCTTCTCTTGGCTCTATGTCCTCAAATGGGCCCTTTCTCCTAGGTTTGTGGGACAAAAGCATATCCTTTCTCACTAATAAAACTCCCAGAATGGAATCTCTTTGTCTTTGATTAGTCTTACATTATGTGCCCATTATTCCTGAACCAATCACTACTGCCTGGGAAATAAGATACTTGGATTGATTAAACTGAGTCATATACCACTCCTGGGGTCTTAAGTGAAAAAAATTTTAAAGTGATTTGTTTTGGGGGGATGACTTCAAGTAATATTGCAGTAGTAGTGCAGAGGTCACATGAACCATCCACAGAAAATAATAATAAAAACTAGATTTAAAACAACATCAGGAAATTTAAAGGGGGAAATTCTGGCAATGAACAAACCACAGAAAGACTGAAATTCAAATTCAGAGCTTAAACTATCCAAATGCTTAGTTACAAGTATACTGTACATGAATGGGGAAGGCCCCCAGGGGCACAGCAAAATCGCTAGCAGAGAACATACAGAAATCTACTCTTGAAGACAGGGGTACACACGTCAGGTCAGTTGAATTTGATGTATTTCTTAATTGAATACACTCCTTCACCAGGATTAGCTTAGACAGCAGAAAACGTGAAGTGTCAGAGTACAGAGTCCAAAGCTGGCAGAGCAGCTGGAAGGTAGAGGGTAATCTGAGAAGTAAGGAAACTAGAGAGAAAGAGACTCATCTTTGCCTAAGTACTTGGCTAACTGGACAATTTTCACAGGCATAGAGGAGACCCACAGGGTGCCAGTCTAAAAAAGCAACAGTGGAAAGCCAAAAAACAGGGCACAGATTATCATCAGTATGTTTTTTACCACAATGACATTAAAATGGACATCAGTAAAAAAAATCAAAATGTCAAATTACTGACTTCTAAATAACCCATAGGTCAAAGAATTCATAAAGGAAAACAAAATATTTTTACTAGAATAATAATATGTTTGTGGGATACAGCTATTGCAGAACTTAACACGGAAATTTATAGCATTAAACGCATATATAAGAAAAAGAAAGGTCTTAAATAAATGAGCTAAGTTTTCCCTTTAAGAAGTTACAAAAAAAAAACAACAGGAAATCACACTCACAGAAAAACAGAAGGAGATAAAGACAGAAATCAATAAAACAGAAAACTGAGAAAAATCAATGAAACCAAAAGCTAGTTTGTCAAAAAGTTTAATATTGATAAACTTCAAAAAATATTGATAAACCTCTAGTCACAAAGAAAAAAAGGCCACAAATTATTAATATCAATAATGAAAGAGAAGACATTCAAAGGATAAGGTACTATTTGGACCAACAATGTGCCCATAAATTCAATGATTTAGATGAAATGGACAAAATCCTTGAAAGACATCAACAACCAAGACTCACTGAAGAAGAAAAAGATAATCTGAATAGTTCTACATTGATATTTAAAAAGTTGAACTCATGTTTTAATATCTTCCAAAAACAAATAAAACAACAACAACTACAAGAAAACCTCGAAAACCCAGATGACTTCACTGGTGGATTCTACTAAAAATTTAAGGAAGAAATAATACCAATTTGATACAAACTTTCCCCCCAAAACAGGTTTTCAAGAAGGAGGGAGAGGTAAACTATATCATTTCTGATAAATCTTAAAAGAGATTTCTTTTCCTTTTTCAAAGATTTTATTTATTTGAGAGAAAGAGAGAGACAAAGACAGAGCTCAAGCATGAGTAGGGGGAGGGGCAGAGGGAGATGGAGAAGCAGACTCCCCTCTGAGCGCAGAGCCTGCCATGGGGCTTGATCTCAGGACCCTGAGATCATGCCCTGAGTGGAAGTCAGATGCTTAACTGACTGTGCCACCCAGGCACCCCTCAAAAGAGATTTGTACGAAGTATACATGAGCTATTAAATGTTCTGAAGAAAAAAACTGCTGAAACTGGAATAAAGCTCATCTATATGTATCAGGAGTTTATTATACTTCACAGGTTGGGAGATATGGCAGGGGGCCATCGCTAGATGAGCTCAAGTGAATAGGTGATTGGCTCATTAACATTTGTTCTAAATGCGTTTCAGTGTATTTTCCGGTGATGCAGAAGATGGGCAGCTAAAAACTACGTTTACCAGTCTCTCTTGCAGCCAGGATTCTGGTCATTATTTAGATTCTGCCAATCAGATGTGTTTGGAAAGAACTAAAAACGGAGTTAAGCTGCAGATTAGCAGCGCATGAGGCATCCTTTTTGCTGGTATAGATCTAGCAGGCAACACAAATCAACCTTGGAGACAGTTACATCAGTGATTCCTGATTACTGGATTGCAACTAAGGTGTTATGATCCATGGAGTCTTCAGTTAGAACAGTGGTATCCTTACTGAACCAAAGGTAATTTCTTTAAGCAGGCCAATTCAACAGTAATGCCCTGAAATCATTTGTGGGAATGAGGGAACTGGCTCCTCAATAATTTCGTAAGTACCTTACTACCTGTATTAAATCTCTTTCTGCTTAAATAGCCTTAGTGGTTTGTGTTATCATGGACCAAACTGACTGATACATCGACTAACAGCCCCAAATGGTCACAGTTGCAAAACCAAAAAGCCAATTCAGTCTCTCACAACTGACTTGATATCTGATAGCCATAGACTTTTCAAAGTAATACTAAAGGACAGGTAAGTGAAACCTTTAAAAATACATACGTATGACCTTGAAGGTAAAACAGGAGTTCTTAAACAAGACAAAAAAAAAGCATAAATATAAATACTGATAATCTGACTACATTGAAATTGGAAAGTTCTATTAATCAAAAGACAATTTAGAATAAAAAAAGACATGCCACAGACTGGGAAAAGTTATCTCCAACAAATATAACTGACAAAAGTACTGTATCCAAAATCTAAAACACTCATAAATCTATAAGAAAAAGATACATAATCCAATAGAAACATGTATCAAAGCCCTAAATGATCACTTCAAAAAGTGATCCAAGAAGAAATCCAAAAGGCTAAAAACATAAAAAGGTACCTTAATGAGACACTTTTTCGTATTCAGCACTGACAAAAATCAAAAAGGTTGTCAATGAGAAGTGTTAGCATAGGTGACAAGGATCAAGAATTCTAATATACAGCTGGTGGGAAAATAAATTAGTACTACTGGTGAAGTTGAAGACATTTTCAGAAATGTATGCTTACATGCATTGGAATCCATTTTTAATGGTCATAAGATTGTAATTGGCAAAAACAACTCAAATATCCAGCAACAATTGTATGGATATATAAATGGATGTATATTCCATTAAATGCAACATGCAAAAAGATACCTCAGTCTTTTATCCTTTAAAACTTATTCCTCCTCCACATTTCTCATTACATCACTCCTGACCCAGTTATTCAAGTCATGTTAGGGCTTCTCTCTAACATTGCCTTGCCAAATTTGTATAGTCATTATATCCCATAAGAATCTACTCCCTAAATATCTCTGCAACCTTCTTTCTCCACCTCCAATAATTCCTTAATTTGGGCCCATATAATTTATCACCCAGATAAATATAAGTAACTCCTAAAAGTCTTCTTTGCCTCTGGTCTCATTCCCGTTGCAAACTGATGTTCGACATGATGCTAAAGCTTTCATTTTCAAAGTCGTGTGATCATATAAAACCCTTCCACTTGGATGAAGTATGAATAAAAATAATAGTTATAATTTACTAAGCCCCTACTGTATGGTGGGCATTATCTCACTTATCCTTATAATGCGGCAAGATGGCTTGTGTTATATCTGTTTTATAGATGAGGCAACTAAAACTCAGAGAGGAATAAGTAATTTCAAGTAATCCAATTTCAAGATATTTCAGTTACAAAATCTTTGGTTTTAATCAGTACATTATTCTGTCTAAATTCCTAAGCATCACACATGAAGTTCTAAGTGATCTGACAGGAGCCTATTCTCCAGCCTGACTTCCTGTCCCTCTGGTTCCATTTAGCCATTGCAGATAGTGCCTCTCCATTCTCTCCTTCCTTACTGATAATCTTTATTTTCTTCAGGATGGTAGTATGCTCAGCCAAAAACTAGTTTTCCTGACCTTCCTTAAAGCTGAAACTATCATTCTGATGAAAGAGATATAAGTGGAAATCTCTGGATGGGGTTTCTGGGAAAGCTCTTTAATAAGGCTCAAAGTAAGCTGGCATGCAACTTTTGCTCCACTCCTACCCCACCTTCTTCTTTCCTGGGAAATAGTGCTGCATGTGGATCAGCTCTCTTACAGCCATGGGATATACATGTGAGCATGAAAGTCCCATACTCTGGAAGACAGAATATAAAATTAGGAGCCCAGGTCTGTGATGGCATTACCCACTCCAGGACTGCCTTTCTATGGGCTTGTGTGTTTAATTGCCATGTTTTCCTATTCATAATTAAGCCTTGTCACATACCTTAAGTTGAGGCCTTTACTGGTCAACTTGCAATTTCCTCAATATACTATGATTTGGCACACTTCTGTAGAGGGAGGTGGCCTGCTATTAAGATAAATATGTAGGGGCGCCTGGGTGGCTCAGTCGGTTAAGCCTCTGCCTTCGGCTCAGGTCATGATCCCAGGGTCCTGAGATTGAGCCCCGCATCGGGCTCCCTGCTCAGCAGAGAGCCTGCTTTTCCCTCTCCCTCTGCCTGCCACTCTGCCTACTTGTGCTCACTCTCTATCTCTCTGTCAAATAAATAAATAAAATCTTAAAAAAAAAAAAAAGATACATATGTAAACCAGTCTCTTTAATTTTTCAAAGAAAAGTAGGCATACTCAGGCTTTAGCCAGAGAAGTTTTAAATGGCTTATTTCTTTTATATATTTAGCATTTTTTTTTAAAGATTTTATTTATTTATTTGACAGAGAGAGAGAGATCACAAGTAGGCAGAGAGGCAGGCAGAGAGAGAGGAGGAAGCAGGCTCCCTGCCGAGCAGAGAGCCCGATGCGGGCCTCGATCCCAGGACCCTGAGATCATGACCTGAGCCGAAGGCAGAGGCTTTAAACCGCTGAGCCACCCAGGCGCCCTATATTTAGCATTTTTATAAGCTTTTTTTTTAAGGTTCTACCCTTAAAAATGGGTTGAAAACCACTGGTCTATGACACAGTTTAAACTATCACTGAAATTTATCAAAGTTCTATCTTTGTATTGGGTCAATGACCACAAATCTCAAATAAATTTGATAAAGTTTAATTGTGGAACTATTATTCTCTTAGTTTTCATTCAGAGCCAATTATGTGGAATAGTCTGAATATCTGTGAAACTAGCACATGGGATACTGTGCATCATTTGGCTTTTTATACAAAGGTTCTGGTGACATATTTCCTACACGATTCGGGGCCAGAAAAAAAGTATGGTTTTCTTCTGAGGAATTCATATGCTTACTAGCAATGGTGTGTGAGTCATGTAAGCCATTATGTTTTCCTTCTATTCTTAGCAGCTAATTCAGTAAGTTTTTTTGTTCAGTAAGCCTATGTTTTGATATTTTAGTTACTTTTTTGTTTGTTTATTGTGCCAATACATTTACTGAAAGCTGTCCCAAATCATTTTTTAGAAATAGGCAAGTTATTTTTAAAAAATCATACATTAAAGGGAAAAGAAATATTACTCTTCTGATAAGACCAACGAAACCCATATGCAGATAGCCTTAGATCAAACAATCATTATTGCAATGTTGTTTTATACCCTAGTTATTATAATAAAATTAAAGGTTGTGTTGTGAGATGCAATCCTCCCCTCCCAGGTCTCTGCATGTTATTGCTGGATATGCTAAGAATGCAAAGCCTAGACCACTCTTTAAGCAGACCATTTCTCAGGTTGCAAGGAGCAACCCTGAAGGATAAAGCAACATCTTCTTCAAGACAAGGAGTGGGTTTGCTTTCATTTCTACAAAATGAAAGCAATGGATTCCCCAAGTTCAATATTCTTCAGCTGTGACACAAATCCACTGCATTTAAAAGATTCATTTGGGCCATCATGTGGCCTCTGTGGGACTTGGGAGGCATGGGGAACCAATGCCAACATGATATTCATGTTAACTGCTGTGACAATAAGTAATAAAATTTCTGACCCAGGAGTTTCATGTCTTCGGCCAGCCTCCATAATAGTGACAAACTAAATTGTAGGTAGGTTTAATCCCAAATTCTGACAAGGTAGTCACTCAAAAATGTAATCATTCAAAGTTTTAAAGCAGGTTTGAATTACATCTTTTGTAACTCAGAAGAATTCCTATAGACATACCATTAATGAAGATGACAGAGAAAGGCCAATTAAAATAACTGTTTAAAACAACAGACTGTCCTCAAAGGAGCCGTTAAAGAACTGTTGAGGTTCTGATGTTTTAAAGATGAAAATCGTTTTGTGTCTTTATACGTCAAACAAATTGAGGAGATTTAGGTTGTTTATTAAGACAAAGAGTCCAGGCCCATTAACACTCGATGATCTTATTTAAAATGAAGAGAGGGCACCTGGGTGGCTCAGTGGGTTAATGCCTCTGCTTTCGGCTCAGGTCATGATCTCAGGGTCCTGGGATCGAGGCCCGCATCGGGCTCCCTGCTCAGCGGGGAGCCTGCTTCCCCCTCTCTCTCTCTGCCTGCCTCTCTGCCTCCTTGTGATCTCTCTCCCTCTGTGAAATAAATAAATAAAA
>LNAC01000104.1:782378-956982 GCA_002007465.1 Ailurus styani | reverse complement strand
AAATAAAATAAAATAAAATGAAGAGAATTATCTGAATGAATGGGACAAAAAGAATGAATCAAATAAGAGAAGACAGGAAAATATGATAAATAGAGTTATGTGGGATAACTGTGCATTCTCTTAAGGAACCTATGGGTTGGAAGTTAATATAAGGCTTTACTTTAAACATAAACCATAACACTGTGAAAGCTAAAAACAAAAAAAAAAAGCATTTTCTTAGAAAGTGAAAAAACTTTTGCTGTACATACTGAAAATGTGTCAATAACTGATCTATTTCTGAATAAACACAGAAATAAAATATGGCTCCATTCAAAATAAGCTACTCAACGTAAAAAGCCTACAACCTTTTAAGTTGGTAAATAAATGATAAAAATGAATTCCTTTCTAGACAAGGAAATTTCTGATGCCACTCAACAATCCAGCATACCCCACCCCTTTTGCAACTCCTAACTCCTGCTAACAAAAAATAGTGCCCAACATGTGACTAATTCAGAAAACCGAGAAATTGTTAACAGTAAAGTGTCCAAAAAAAACTCATGGTTCTCTACTCAAGAATGCAATTAAAACCTTAAACGTTAAAAAAAAGTTCTCTAGAAACATTATGTAAAGACTAATTCAGAAGTAAATACAAAGCTAGACAGCAGATTGGAAGAGACACTGAAAAGAGTTGACAACAAAGGAAAGAAGAATTATAAAAAGTAGGGAAGAATAATTACAAAGACACAATTGCGTGCAATCATTTAGACAAACTAACAAGATAAACTTGCATCACTATTTTGAACACAGTATATCGTCAAAGGCATTCATCATTTCATATATAAGAGAAGTGCGCATGAAGTCGTGAAACGACTTAACCAAGATTGCACAGGATGCAGGAGAACAGGGATTTTATTTATTTATTTATTTATTTTTAATAAAAGACTATTTTATCTTGGTTATTCTATAATCACTAAGAAAATGTTATAGAAAATTGTTCTGAAAAATCAGTGACAAAATGACACCCTTCTTGTCATTCCATTGATTAAAACAATTATTGAACAAATATATATTCGGCAATTTACTAAGGTATTTAGTTGGCAAACATTCCATATTTATGCATTTTGTTTATCCAAAATTATAATTCTAATTTTAAAAAAGTGATATATCATTTAGTTCTACTGCTTATACACATATGAAATAATCTTTAAGATACAAAACATTTAAGGTTAAAAATTTTCCTAGTGATAAAGGAAGGAGTTAATCACACTTAACACATTTTATTTTTTTAAAAAAAGGATGTATTCTACCAAACCTGTGTTTGGGCAAAGAGTGATTTGAGGCAATAATTAAAAATACCTTCTACATAATTAATCAAAATGTATGGTATTTTCATTTCTGAAATAAAGCTCTTATTTTCTTTTTAGCAATTTAAACTTTGTTCATGTTTAAGAGAAACTTGTCATACTGTTAATATTTAAAATATTTTCCATCAAGTAAATGATCTTCCTTAGTACACATCTGTGAACAGGGGTAAGCTGGAGTTTGGTGAAGCATATTTCAAATACCAGAAGCAAATTTAGAATAAAAGGTCCATAGCATTGGTACCTAATCTTACCACCAAAAACTTCTTTGTGTTTTTTACTCTCTCATGGACCTATTGTTTCAAAACATTTTGCGTGTACTCATTTATTAATTGAAATGGACAAATTAAGACCCTATGATGAGACTCTCAAAGAGAGCTGCTAATAAAGAAGTGCAATCTCAGTGTGCTAGTAGAATACAGAAAAAGCATAAGCCAGATGTTTAACCTAGTTATCTTTCAACAGGTCAATCATTTTATTCATTTCAACAAAATACTATGAATGCAAATTAGTAAATGGATGGCTTTCTAAAACTGAGTTAATAAAGGGTATTCACCACATGGGTTGATTGTAGAGCTAAGTGAAGCAGCTCCCGTGGAAAGGCCGCCTTTTGAAACCGATGAAGCCACAGAAGGTAGAGAAGATGAAGGTGTAGTAGTGGAGGCTGTTGAGGATGGTAACCGTTCGCCAGACTCCATATCTATGAGAGGGAGAAAATGTTAATTTTCAGTATTAGATAGTGGGATTATTCAAAGAATTAAATATACCTTATTATCAAAGTAAGTCATTTAGGCATACTTTTATAAAATATGAAATAATTTCAAAATACATGCTTTTCAGAAAGATAATATATGGAATAAAAACATAAGTATAATTTAAAATGCCAATTTATGGAATAAGGTTAAGTATAACAAAACTTCTTTTACTAGACTTGAATATAACATATTAACTTCTTATTCTTCCTAATCACCTCATCATCTATTAATTCACAACATAATACCCATATTATCTTAACAAATCAAAAAAATAATACCACATTGAAATGGACTGTCTTCTAAATCCAAGTCTTGAAAGTCTTAGTCAACCAAGAATCTGACCTGGTAACTTGGATCAGAGCAAGCACTCCTCCCCCACCAAAAAGACAGATACATTTTAGAATCGTTACTGTCAGGTTTGAACTACAGTTAAAATAGCCTTAGTATGACCCCTTTATAATGACCGAGCCACTTACATGTATCTTTATTTATTTGCTTAGCTATTTCAGGTGCAATCTTACATTGGTCTTGTTGTCAGTTTATGTTGATATTAAAAATTTAGGCAGAAATGGGTGAAGGGGGGTCAAAAAGTATAAACTTCCAGTTTTAAAATAAGTCATGCGATATAACGTATGGCATGCTATTGTTAGTAATACTATAGTATATATTTGTAAGTTGCTAAGAAAGTAGATCTTTAAGTTCTTATCACAAGAAAGAAATTTGTAAATGTGAGGTGATGAATGTTAAGTAGGTTTATTGTGATGATCATTTTGCAATATATACAAATATCCATCATAAGTTGTACACGTGAAACTAATTTCAAATGTTATATATCAATTCTATCCCAATAAATTTCTTAAATCTAGAATAGGTTATGGTTATTTTAGTATTTTCTGCATACATTGATCCTACAAGTAAGCAAGAAAGTCATAAAGTTCACAATTGCATTAGTAAGTACACAATTTATAGGAAGAAACAAAAAAGATATTGCTCACTTATAACTGAACTTATGATCAAACACAAGTAAACTTTCACCATGAAATCTAACCATAAAAAAGATTTCTGTATGGAATTCTATAAGCAATTCGCATAATTATTATATATTTTCATTTTTATACAATTTTTTTAGTATATTAGTCACCATACAGGACATCATTAGTTTTTGGTGTAATGTTCCATGCTTCATTATTTGCGTATAACACCCAGTGCTCCATGCAATATGGGCCCTACTTAGTAATGGTGGCCTAACTCATCCCCTACCCCCCTCCCCTCTGAAACCCTCAGTTTGATTCCCGGAGTCCATATTCTCTCATGGTTCTTCTCCCTCTCTGATTTCCCTGCCTTCATTTTTATATTTTCTAAGAAAAATAGTTTAGTTTAAAAATACTGGCCAATTAAAATAAGGCAGAATTAATGTATAAATGTTGGTTTAATCCACAGAGTATCTAGATGATTTTACTCATAAGATGGATAGATACAGTAAAGGTTATCTCAGGTTGAAATATAGCATCGTTAGTAACCATTTCAGTAAGTTTTCCAATCATATACAATTCAAAAACTTCTCTTCATATTCTGGCACTGCTGTCAATCACCTCTACAGATGATGATACTGGTATAATGAGTATGTCCATACTCTTAGGGAACTTTTCTTTCTCTGTATCAGTATTCATCATGGAAAAGAGTAGTTGGTACTGATGGTTACATGAAACTAATGCTTAAAAGGCAGGTTTTGGGTCACCAAACGGTCACCAATGAGCTTGGAGACATGTGGCTGGTTCGATGGCAAGGCCCATACTAACATTTCCTCCACAAATTATTGCACCCACAAGTCTCATTTCACTACGTACAAAAATTATGCATTCTTTGTTAGAGTTTACAGAAAAAGGCTATTTTTAAAAATGCATAACTGGTAACCTCATTGTCTTAAAAAAGTTTAAAATGCGCTATTTAAATGTTATTTTTAAAAAATAATGTGAAGGTTTTTTTTTTTTAATTTGCCTTTGTACTCCACAGCAAAAATAATGTGGTGATATAACATAGGTCAGTAATTTAGCTGAGTACTTGGCATAAGAGTATTCAATAAATAATTGTCATTACTTTTTTTTAGGATAATAAATTATGAACCCTAGGTATATTTCTTTCAGTTGCTATTACTTGATTCAGGACTAAAGCAAGTAAAATCCAGAAAGCAAAATGAGCAGACTCTACATATTGCTTATCGGAGATCTTTTCCTGCAAATGGTCATTGAAATTAAAAATACACATATACTTGGATCTTACAATCTACTTTTGAGAATCTAGTCTGTAGAAATAAAATACTAGTAGGGTCTTTATTATAACATTTAAAAAAATTAGAATTTAAACCTGGAAATAAGGAAGAGTAGAACTACAGCTAGTGGTATGATGTTAAGGGCCTTTTTTAGTTTAAGTAAAAGTGGAATTTTGTTTTATTCTTTTTTTTTTAATTTTATTTTTATTCTTTGCCCAAGGGGTACAGGTCTGTGAATCATCAGGCTTACATCTTTCACAGCATTCACCATAGCACAAACCCTCCCCAATGTCCATAACCCATCCACCCTATCCCTACCCGCCCACCCCCCAGTAACCCTCAGTTTGTTTTGTGAGACTAGGAGTCTCTTATGGTTTGTCTAGAATTTTCTGTTTTATTCTTGGTTCCTTTTGTTCATTTAAGCGGAAGGTGGCTTAACTTTTTTAAAAAAACATGCTTATGCAGCCATTTTCCTTAGAAGTTCTAGTATATACATTATTCATGCATTATTTTATTTCAACCATTTTGATCCTAGTACTGCAGAGACAGAGTCCAGGGATGCTGCTAAACTCCTACAATACACAGGACATCCCCCACACAGACAATTACCTGGCCCAAAAGAGTAGTGCTAAGGTTGAGAAATTCTGATCTCAAGTATCAAAACTTATATTACTTAGAATTCAATTAACTAAAACTTTCTATTAAGTAGTAATTCTATATAATTGTTATAATAAGATGATTCAAGCCGATTTATTGACATTGTGATAAATGTTAACATTATCATTATATTCAACCCATCATTTGTGTCGGTCTAACTCTATTATTTTACATTTTGCCCTAATTGTTTAAAACTGATAATGTATGATATGTCATTAATATATATCAGAATATTTGCTCATACTGGATAACATGAATTTACTATATTTTACTAGGATGATATTTGCCAATAACAATTCTGAGAATAGATAAATCCAGAATTACCACAAATGACTTTTCTGCATGATGATTTTTCTATACTCATTCCAAAAAGATTCAATGATCAGTTGTTAGTGATAACACTGTTCAAATTCGGGCATAGCAAACCTCCCTTTTGTGTAATCACAGAGTTCATGAACGCTGACAGCTGCTAGGTGTAAACCTGAACAGGTGCTATTAAGGAAGGGCAAGACACATGGGCTAAGAAATACAGATGTGATCAGCTGCCCTTTGTTTTAGTTGCATGAAACATAAAAACAGACTTAGATATTTCTCCTAGAAGGTGTTCTGTCTTTATCTTTGCCAACAATACCAAAAGTTCTCTGTGGGAATTCAAAGCACAAGGGTAGATTTGGTGAAACCTGACTTTTCACTGCAAGGTAAAGTCAAGTGAAAAACAATAATCAAGAATAGTAAAGATCACGAGGTAGTCACTGTGTCACTTCTTTTGATTTAGTAGTACCACTAACAGTAGATTTACAAGTCCACTATTTTCTAGAAGGCCTGACGACTTTTATAAAACTGTTTCTTTAGATAACTTCCAGGCAAGTGAATACTTGGACAAATAATATTTCAAGATTTTAAGTAGCTAAACAAAAACAAAAGCCAAGAAGATACAAACACTTTTCTGGTAAGGGATTGTGTGAAATAGGAGATAAGGCGGAAACACCTTATTAGACAACAAACAAAATTATATAATATGTTTGAAGGAAAATCATTCAATTTATAAAACTTTTTTTTAAAGATTTTATTTATTTATCTGAAAGAGAGATTACAAGTAGGCAGAGAGGCAGGCATAGAGAGAGGAGGAAGCAGGCTCCCCGCCAAGCAGGAAGCCCGATGCAGAGCTCAATCCCAGGACCCTGAGATTATGACCTGAGCCGAAGGCAGAGGCTTTAACCCACTGAGCCACCCAGGCGCCCCAATTTATAAAACTTTCATTCACCTACATTTTCAAAAATAGTTATTGAGTCATCAAGTATAGTATATTGTGATTTAAAATATGAATATATAAAATGAATCAATTTCCTTTGAAGCTTCACACCTTTTAACTACCACTGTAAAGAGTAACAACTGCATCCCCAAACAAAAGTGAGCTGGCAATCAGGTGCTCTGTGCTGCAGCCTGTGATCTGAAGCAAGTCATAGACACTCTAAATACTAGTTTCCTTATCTGAAAAAAGATAGGTTTGAACTAAACTAATCCTCAAGTCACTATCAGAGTTTTACCAACTTGACAGTAAAAAACAAAACAAAACAAAACAAAACCTTCACATTGCATTAAAATATTTAACAATTTGGGGCGGCTGTGTGGTTAAGTGTCTGACTCTTGATTTCAGCTCAGGTCATTATGTTAGGGTCATGAAATGGAGCCCTGGTGCTCAGCGGGGAGTCTGCTTCAGATTCTCTCTCTCCCTCTCCCTCTGCCCCCCCTAAAATGAACAAATAAATCTTTAAAATATTTAACAATTTAATTCCCCCTTTTCCTTATCCTTCCTTTCATTGCCCTGGTTCTATCTCCAAATGTGTATCATGCAAAATTATAAATTTCTGCTGAATCTTTTAAAGATTTACTTGTTTTATTTATACTTCAAGAGACTTGATAAGAAAATTATCCAAGAGTAGAGCACTGATTTTCATACTGTTCAGTAAATATCTATCCAAAAGTATTAAATATTTCTTTGTAATGAGACATCTGTGAGAAAGAGGCTATCCTAAGATATAAAAGAATGTTATAGAAAATTTGAACAAAATTTAACATATATGGATCAACTAAACTGTAAGTAGAGTATGTGAATTGAAATATTGACTATGATTAGAAATTTCTAACAAGGATACAAAAGTCAGAAGAATAAAAAGAGAGACAATGTCTAGTTAATTGTTCCTTTAATCTACGAAGTCCCAAAATACAAGCAAAAAGACCTAAAGCTTTGCTTAACTAGGAAATACAACTAAAATTAACTGGAATTTCTAAGATATTTCTGGAAAGTGAGGCTGATGAATAAGAGATTGAGAAAAATAAAGCAGGGTAACAAACAGAAGTCATGTCACTTTATGCAAGATATCACATACACTCAGAAGTTGAAGAAGGAAAGATGCCAAATACTACAGTCTGATGAATTAGAATAAAAACTCTCTTTCAATGGGGAAGAAGCAGAGCTAACCAAACAGGAAAAACACACTTCTTAAAGAACAAAATGAGGGTAAGAGTTTGTGAATATCATGCAAAAATATTTTTGTCCTGGTAATCCTAACATTAGGTTTCTCTTTCTAATATTATCACTCATTCAAAATCTTCAGTTTATCCAAGAAGTATATTCACACATATGGGTAAAGATATATGTAAACGATATTTATTATGACATGTTAATTATAAATGACTTTTTAAAGAAAGGATTTATATGAGAGAGAGAGAGAGAGAGAGAGAGAGAGAGCAGTGGGGAGGGGCAGAGGGAGAGGGAGAGAGTGGATCCTAAGTGGACTCCCCGATGACCATGGAGTCTGACATGGGGCTTGATCCCATGACCCTGAGAACATGACCCAAGATGAAATCAAGAGTCAGATGTTCAACTAGCTGAGCTACCCAGGCACCCCGGTAAATGACTTTTAAAAACAAAAATTCCACCATTTAGGAATTGTTAAATTACAGTACATCCCTTTAAATAGAATACCATGTACCTATTATGAAAGAATGAGGTAGACCTATACTAGATTATCTAATTAAATGAAAAAGTAAACTGGGGAGGAATAAAAATAGCACGATCTTATGTGTGATGAAGAAAAAGGGGTATATATTCTTATGCCTGTATACGTAGACTACTTCTAGAAAATTTTTAAGAAACTGGTAGCTGGGGCGCCTGGGTGGCTCAGTCAGTTGAGAACTGGACTCTTGGTTTCTGCTTAAGTCATGATATCAGGATTCTGTGTTTCAGTCCCACATGGGGCTCTGGCTCAGCATGGAGTCTATGGGGATTCTATGCCTCTCCCTCTCCTTCACTCATGCGCTCTCACATGCACACCTCTCTCTTGAAAGAGAGAAACAAACAAACAAAAACAAAGAAAAGAAAGAAACTGGTAACTCTTCACTCTTAGGTAAAGGGACTAGGGAACTGGCATCTAGGATAGGTGAATTATTTTTCACTATATATCTTTTCTACCACTTGCTACCATGTGCTAGTATTAAATAACAGTTAAATTAATAAAAAAGGACTTCTAAAGATTTGTTATTGCTCAAAATTACCTTTCAATATGTTCTACAGGGAGTTCCAATACAAGACTGTGATGCAAAAGGATCCTGAATCCACCTCCTCCCACAGACACACTGAGTCTACAGCGACCTATGAAATAATTTCCTCTCAAAAAAAAAAACCTAGGGCGCCTGGGTGGCTCAGTGGGTTAAAGCCTCTGCCTTTGGCTCAGGTCATGATCTCAGGGTCCTGGGATCGAGGCCCGCATCGGGCTCTCTGCTCAGCAGAGAGCCTGCTTCCTCCTCTCTCTCTGCCTGACTCTCTGCTTACTTGTAATCTCTCTCTCTCTCTCTCTCTGTCAAATAAATAAATAAAAAATCTTTAAAAAAATCTTTAAAAAAAATTCATTAAAAAAAAAAAAAGAACTCACACTGATTCACCCACCCTTGGACCCAGCTCAGAGGCAGCCAATCACACCCAGACCTACTTATGTTAAAGCATCGGCATGAGGGAGCAGCATCTAATTTAACACATGTCCAGAAGCCTGCTGGTACACTCTCCAGGGATGGAGACTGGCACAAGTCATCTTCACACTTTCCTCTTTGCTATGCTCCAGAGCACCAGTATCTTCCAGAAGGAAGCTTTTACATACAACTAGTGCCCCAATTTTGAGGGCTGCTGCCTAGGGAACACCTTTTGCCTGCCTACTTATGGAGGCCAGGGGAGATTGTTTTCCTGGTCCCACACACTGTAATAATCATACCCCTACCCAGAACACCAATCTTTATGACTGCTTCCAAGGGATAGCTCTACATCGCATGTCTCTGGTGGGCAGTGGGGCTTACACTCATGGATCCACAGGATTGCACCAAGCAGAGAAAGGGTTCTTAAATAGCTACCATCTCCAGCAAGGGGAAGAGGCAACAGATGCACAGTTTGATCTTTCTGTGAGGGAGGTTTATTAGCTAATCGTCATGAATTCAGTGTGAGGGGTCAGCTTCTAATTAAACTTATGTTGAAGGCTGACTGTAATGTAATCTTTTCCAGAGAACTTGGAGGCTGGGTACTATCTTAGAGCTCACTGTTTGTCACATTCCACAGCCCTAGTGTCTCCTAGAGAGTTTTATACACATCTGTTATCCTAGTTTTTATAGCTTCACCCAGGGACCATCTCTTCATCACCTGGCTGTGGTGGTACATGAAAAGATGTCCAATATCATTAATCATCAGGGTGATGCAAATTAACCACAATGAGATAACACCTCACACCTGTTAGAATGGCTATTATCCAAAAAGACAAGAAATAGCAAGTATTAGCAAGGAAATGGAGAAAAGGGAACACTTGTGCACAGTTGGTGGGGATGTAAATTGGTGTAGCTACTAAGGAAAACAGTATGGAAGTTCCTCAAAAAATTAAAAATACAATGATCCAATAATTCCATTTCTGGGTATTTATCAAAATGAAAATACTAACTCAAAAGGATAATAGGCACCCCCATGTTCACAGCAAAAATAATAAATGTTATTTACAATAGCCAAGGTATGGAAACAACTTCAGTATCCATCAATGGATGAGTGGATAAAGAAATTGTGACATATACATATAATGTAAAATTCCTCAGTCATAAAAAAGAATGAAATCTTGCTCTTTGTGACATGAATGGACCTCGAGAGCATTATGCAAAGTGAAGTAAGTCAGAGAAAAATAAACATCATATGATCTCTCTTATGCGTGTATATCAAAAAAAATTTAGAAATAAAAATAAGAAAAAAAACAAGCATATACATACAGAGAACAGACTGGTGGTTGCCAGAGATTGGGGTGTGGAGGGCTGAAAGAAAAGGGTGAACTGTTGTTGTCTTCTTTTGAGTTTAAAAATGTTCTGGAAAAAAAAGAATGTTCTGCAGAGTTTCAGGTATTTTTAAGTGCCTTGGAAGAAGGCAAGGAGAGAAAGAAATAGAGGGTATGGCTCTAGCCCATATGCTACTAGCTTCCATCAAAGGTCCTCTTTTATCTGTTTTGTATATTGAGAGTCCATATGAGATTTTGTTTGAAAAAATGTTCTCATTGCCTTAAAAAAAAGTTTTCAAACCACTGATCTAATGGATCTGTTTCATACGACTTCTTAATAACATGCCCATCTGTCCAATCCTATTTGTTTTGACTTCAAAATCTAAGTTCCCAACTGGAAGTAGGAGGCGTTTTCACTCTTGATTGGTCTTTAAGTCCTAATTTCAAGCCACTGCACAATGTGTCTTCAAATTAGATCATACTCACCTATGAAGAACATCCTCCGAATTCTGCACCCCAAATACCTTGACCCTGGTAGTCTGAGTCAATCACCTACTTGCGGAAATTCTAAGTGACACATCTTATTGTCTACTATCTCCTTTTCAATATCCCCTTGGATACTCAGTTCTCTTTTCTCTCTTTTCTATCTTCATTTGTTTGAAAGAGGAAAGCAAAAAGAGTAAGAACAAAATAAGGTAACTGTTGAATAGAATGTTCGGCTCTATTGACATTAATTAGTAACCTCAATTGGAGGTTGGGGGGAACTAAGTGATGGATTTACAATGTTATAGTAAAACAATTTCTTCCTCTTAGAAAATTTAAAACATAATGACTCATCTTTTCCTTCCCGTCTGTTAAAATGGAGGAGGTGGACTTCCTCCATTCTCCTGAACTAATTATCACCTTTTTACAGCTTGTCAGGAAATTTATCTCACTGATCATTCTCTCTCTTTTCTATATCTCTATTCTACTGGATTCTTCCAGTAGATTCCAGTAGATTCTTTCAGTTTTATCTTCCATCTTTAAAAACAGCAAAAACTCTCTTTGACCACTCATCCCTATTTTGCCACTTCATATTTTCTGCTCTGATTTTCAACTAAGATTATTAAAATAAAACTGTCTACTTTTATGGTTTCCATTTTTTTTTTTAACCTGCCCTTCATAACATCACTCAGTCCAGTCTGGCCCATCATTATGACATCAGTATGACTTTAGTGCTGGGATCCCACTGCCAAAACAATGCATGAAACTTAAGCAAAATCTAATCAGGTAAGCAGAAAGACAGACTATAAAAAGAATACAGAAATCAAGCAGGAGGTAAAGAGAATTTTAGAATAAAAGTTGGCAGCAATCAGGGCGCCTTGGTGGCTCAGTGGGTTAAAGCCTCTGCCTTCGGCTCAGAGAGCCTGCTTCCTCCTCTCTCTCTGCCTGCCTATCTACCTACTTGTAATCTCTCTCTCTCTGTGTCATATAAATAAATAAAAATCTAAAAAAAAAAAGTTGGCAGCAATCTGACTGGGGGAATGCAAACAAATTAGATGGAAAAATTTAGACAATGGTATCTTTAATGCAGGAGGCAAGTCATGAGACAAACCTTGTATGCAAAGCATGGAATTCACATCCCATAAAGAAGGATGAGCATGTACAAATTTATCCTCTTGACCCCCTAACCCAGTCCATTGCTAGGTCTTCTCTACTTTTACCATAATTTTAAATTGATCTACATTTTTCCATCTCTATAATACAACCCTGATCCATGTCACTAACAGTTTTCTAGAAACAAACTTGTTGCAGTACCCTAATCCTTGCTGCTAAAATCTATTTTTCACAGAGTAAACTCTGTGAAAAATATAAATTAGGTAATGGTACTTCCTTGCTAAACTTTTCAATAAACATTGCAGTTATATTTAAGACAAACTATTAAATCATTGAAAGGCTCCACAAAGTTCCTCCACCTATATATTCTCTAGCCTCATACATAATATCTGCTCAATATTTTTTGGCTGAATGAGCTAAATATAAAACATAACATTTTTATTGTCATGATTGTTTTCCTTGACATTCTTATCATGAAACTCGAGAAAGAATTAGTTAAGTGAAAAACTAATTTGAAGTGAAAAAATAGGATGAGGGAGATATTTAAATGCTGATCCTATTATTTACCCTTTAGAATTTTGTTTATATATTTAATAATCTGAAATACTTGAAAACACATTCACCAAATTTTCAATGAAACAATTTTAATGAAACTGTTTAATTCTATGGTAAGCAAAATAAAATTAATAATAGATATATTGGAAAACACACAATTCAAATGGAATAGGTTCAAAGTTGTATAAAGGACCAAAAGCACCATGAATACAAGATTGGGAAAACTACCAAAAAGAAACAGAGTTTTAAAAAAATGAGTAGTCAGATTATATAACAAGTAAATTAACTTAAAATAGAATATCAATGTGGAAAAAACTGAGACATGTATCCAATACATTTCTAATATTACTGACATTATCATCACCACTTAGAACCCTATTTAAAACTCCATCACCATACTACTTATTGAGAGCCCAATATTTATATCAAGTATTACGTTAAGTATTTTCTCTTCATAATTTTAATTATACAAAGTAAGCTCCAAATGTATTGTTGTCATCATTAATAATAATTTTCAGATGAGGAAACACAGACATAGAAAAATTAAGTGACTGGTCATAAACAAAGGTATCAAGTGTCAGAAACAAAAGCCTGACCTCTTGGTATTTAAGAAATTTTATTATAATCTGAATTACTAAGGAACACGTTAAGTGTGGAAACTATTTTTTAATTTTCTTTTTTTTCTTTTTTTTTTTTTAAGATTTTATTTATTTATTTGACCGAGAGAGAGAGATCACGAGTAGGCAGAGAGGCAGGCAGAGAGAGAGGGGGAAGCAGGCTCCCTACTGAGCAGAGAGCCGAATGCGGGCCTCGATTCCAGGACCCTGAGATCATGACCTGAACCGAAGGAAGCGGCTTAACCCACTAAGCCACCCAGGCGCCCACTCTTTTTTTTTTTTTTTAAGATTTTTATTTATTTGACAGAGAGAGACACAGTGGGAGAGGGAACACGAGCAGAGGGAGTGGGAGAGGGAGAAGCCGGCTTCCCACTGAGCCTGGTGCCAGGCTTGATCCCAGGCTCTGGGATCATGACCTGAACTGAAGGCAGACAGTTAATGACTGAGCCACCCAGGCGGCCCTAATACTTTAAGAAAAAACGGAAGAAACAGATAAGGCACTGTGAACAATTAAAATGAAAAAAAAATAAAAAAATAAAAAGTCATATTGGGGCGCCTGGATGGCTCAGTCGTTAAATGTCTGCCTCTTGCTCAGGTCATGATCTCAGGGTCCTGGGATCGAGCCCCTCATCAGGCTCCCTGCTCAGTGGGAAGCCTGCTTCTCCCACTCCCTCTGCTTGTTTTGCCTCTCTCACTGTGTCTCTTTCTGTCAAATAAATAAAATCTTAAAAAAAAAAAAAGCTATATTTAAAAAAAAGAAAAAAAGAAAATTTTAGGCCAAAAATAAGAAGACCAAAGAATGAGTTTAGGGGTGCCTGGGTGGCTCAATGGGTTAAGCCTCTGCCTTCGGCTCAGGTCATGATCTCAGGGTCCCGGGATCAAGCCCCACATAAGTCTCTCTGCTCAGCAGGGAGCCCGCTTCCCCCTCTCCCTCTGCCTGCCTCTCTACCTACTTGTGATCTCCCNCTCTCTCTCTCTCTCTCTCTCTCTCTCTCTCTCTCTCTGTCAAATAAATAAAATCCCTAAAAAAACAAACAAACAAACAAAAAAAAGAACTCCTGATTTAAAAAAAAAAAAAATGTAAGGTCACCTGGCTGGCTCAGCAGGAGAGCCTGTGACTTGTGATCTCAGGGTCAGGAGTTGGAGCCTCATGTTGGGTGTAGGGATTATTAAAGAAAATAGGGGCACCTGGGTGGCTCAGTGGGTTAAAGCCTCTGCCTTCAGCTCAGGTCATGTTCTCAGGGTCCTGGGATTGAGGCCTGCATCGGGCTTTCTGCTCAGCAGAGGGCCTTCCTCCCTCTCTCTCTGCCTGCTTATCTGCCTACTTGTGATCTTTCTCTCTGTCAAATAAAATAAATAAAAATCTTAAAAAAAAAAAAAAGAAAGAAAGAAAATAAACTTAAGGGGCACCTGTGGTGGCTCAGTGGGTTAAGCCTCTGCCTTCAGCTCAGGTCATGATCTCAGGGTCCTGGGATCGAGTCCCACATCAGGCTCTCTGCTCAGCAGGGAGCCTGCTTCCTCCTCTCTCTGCCTGCCTCTCTGCCTACTTGTGATTTCTCTCTGTGTCAAACAAATAAATAAAATCTTTAAAAAAAGAAAAGAAAAGAAACTTAAAAAAAATCCTTAAAAGTAAAGAAATAAAAACTTTAAAAAGCATCTAAAAAATAGTCTCTGCTCACTTTGGCAGCACATATACTAACAAATAGCCTCTCATTCAGCCTTTTTCTTTTCCCTCTAACATACCTATAAAAACCCAGAAAAAGAAACTGTAATAACATAAAAAATTAAGAGGGCTGACAACCCATCAAAATCTAGGAGGAATTTCTCTACTCCCAACAAAATAAACTGAAATATTTATTAAAGTGGATAATATATAACCAGTAAAAAAATCTCATTTTCTAATACTATTTAATGCAAGAAAACATTCATGGTATAATGTTAAATGAAAAAAGCAACATATATAACATAAAGTATGATCTATTTTTTTTTTTTTAAGGACAGGGGTGCCTGGGTGTCTGACTCTTGATTTTAGCTCAGGTCATGATCTCAGGGTGAGATTAAGAATCACATTGAGGGGCACAGGGGTAGGGAGAAAGAATCTGATGCAGACTCCACACTAAGCATGGAGCTGGAAGCAGGGTGTGATCCCATAACCTTGAGATCATGCCCTGAGCTGAAACCAAGACTAAGACCCTTGACCAACTGAGCCACTCAGGCACACTTGGATATAGTTCATTACTTTCAATGTATTTTCCCTTCCTTATGATTTTCTTGATCATATATTATTTTCTCTTAATCTAAGAATACAGTACATAATACAAACACAAAATATGTGTTAACCAGCTCTTTATATTCTTAGTAAGGCTTCTAGTCAATGATAGGCTATTAAGTTTCTAGGGAATCAAAACTCATACATAGATTTTCAACTGCATAGGGGGGTTGGCACCCCTAACTCTCACATATTTCAAGTGTCAAGTATAATCTTAAATTTTATTTCCAGTGTAGAAAAAGTTCTTGATCAAGAACATATTAAGCAATTTTACAGATGCAAAATTTGGAAGATTAGGAAGAGGACTTCCAGTCATTTGCCCTGGATCGTTCAAAAGAGATGAATTAGTCACAAACTCAACATTTCAGTTACCATTAACCAAGAGCCCAAAGTTACAAAGGATGTTAAAAAAAAATTATTCCATAAAGAACCACATGTATTTTGAAAACTGCTGTATTAATGTCATTGGCTTAGACCAACTAATAGTTCGCTAATCCAAATGCAAGATTCTAAATCAAGTCATAAAACCAATTTCCTCTCAGTTATATTATTCTTTAATAATAATACTTTACTTAACCATAGACAAATTCTTATTTCTAGATGCTTATTATATAGTGTAAATGAGTTGTTGATTATTGGACAAGTTATAATGAACATGCCTGAAACAAGTGGAAAAACAGACTCAACATTGAAAGAGAAGATATACCCTCCCACCCCCCAGTAACCCTCAGTTTGTTTTGTGAGATTAGGAGTCTCTTATGGATAGGGTGGATGGGTTATGGACATTGGGGAGGGTTTGTGCTTTGGTGAATGCTGTGAAAGATGTAAGCCTGATGATTCACAGACCTGTACCCCTTGGGCAAAGAATAAAAATAAAATTAAAAAAAAAAAGAGAAAGAGAAGATATAAAGAACCAATGGAAATTTTGAAATTAAAAAATGCAATAACAAAAATTAAAAACTCACCGGATGGACACAGTAGAATGCAGATGATATAGAAAAGAATTAATGAACTTCAAGATAGATCAACAGAAATTATCCAATCTGAACAACAGAGAGAATAACCATTAAAAACAAATAATGAAACCTCAGGGACATGTGGGACTGCAACAAAAGGTCTAATAGTTGTGTCACTGGAGCCACGGAAGGAGATGTAAGATGTGGTGCTGAAAATTACTTGAAGAAATAATAATACCTGAAAACTTACCCCCCCTTTAAAAAAAATATTTTATCTATTTATTTGAGAGACTGTGCACACGTGAGTGGAGGGGGAGGGTCAAAGGGAGAGAGGGGCAGACTCCCCACTGAGCAGGGAACCTGAGGTGGGGCTCAATCCCAGGACCCTGAGATCATGACCTGAGCCAAAGGCAGACACTTAAATGACTGAGCCACTCAGGCACCCTGAAAACTTCCCATTTTTGATGAAAGACATAACTCATTAGATTCAAGAAACTGACCAAACTCCAAACTAGATAAACACAAAGAAAAATTAAGATCTAGATAAAAATGGACAATATTTCAACTAAGTGTATTGCTTTTCCCAAATAAATTCAAGATTTAAGAATTCCCTATTGGGAAAACACCACAAAAACATTTTCCAGAAAGTTGAAATTAGTAATTATACTGTATTATTTTTTTCCTATTCCTTCTTTTTGGTCTACGTCAAAAGCTTTGAGTTCTTAGAAAAATATATCTTGCTTCTGACCATATTTTATTATATTGTTAATTATTTTTTCCTAAATTTATGACAAAATTTTATTAATGCTAGGGTCCAACAGAACATAGCAAAACCCATGCTTTGATTTCTTGTGTGAATACTGATTTTACTTGTAATTAAGAATTTTTAACTGAAAAATCTGTATCAAATCCATAAAGTACATACATGAAACATACATACATGAAACATGTAAGTTAATCAGATCTTCCCTTGTTATACTTTTCAATCCAAGACTTAGAGAATGTCCACTTATTTTATATAAAATTTTATACTACCAAGTCCAAAATAGCAATAGAATCTGCCCAACATACTAGGAATTTACTAGGATGGGTGTGACCCATCTAACCTAAACCAAATGTTAGTATTATAGTCTTATTTCAGGTTAATTCCGGCAAGACTGGTAAGGTCAGAAATATGTCTTTAGGAATTTTAAGTTAATATTGACAATCCTGGGCGCCTGGGTGGCTCAGTGGGTTAAAGCCTCTGCTTTCGGCTCAGGTCATGATCTCAGGGTCCTGGGATCGAGGCCCGCACCGGGCTCCCTGCTCAGCGGAGAGCCTGCTTCCCCCTCTCTCTCTGCCTGACTCTCTGGCTCCTTGTGATCTCTCTCCCGCTGTGAAATAAATAAATAAAGTCTTAAAAAAAAAATATTGACAATCCTGTGACAGAGGCTATAAGAGACAAATGAAGCAATTCACATGTATCACACTAAACAGAACTTTGGCTAGCCCAGTGTTAATGTCTAGAGCTCTGGTATGCACGCCTGATCAGATTCCACTTTCTCAGAGCTTTATTATAAATGAAGGCATGATCAGGAAAAAAATGCACCTATGCTTTCTGAAATTATTCCCCTTCCTCAGAATGCATGAAAAGTTTTCAAGAGATAGCTTTTCCATGACTTGTTATAATGATCTATTTAAAAAGCTACAAGTTTGTAGGAATCTATTTATGGCTACTATTAAGTTTATACAATTTATATCTGTGTAACATGTCTCAGGGTCATATTAACCCTAAAAATAATTTTAAAAACAAGCTCACAAAAACTTAGCCTAGTCCTACCAACACTCACTAATACCATGTCTTCCTCTCCTTTAGTTGCATATTGATATCAATAACTAAACTTAAAATATACAAATCGAACCAATATGCTTACAAAACCTATTTATAGACAGATTTAAAAGGTGATTTCAAAAATCCCAAATGTAAACAAACAAATCCCAAATGTAAGCAATCATGTGTATTTTGATGTTTAATGCTTTCTAAAACTTGAACATGTCCCTATCTTCTAAAAAGCAAGTATGGAAGTATAGTTGATCCTTGAACAATGCAGTGGTTGGAGCACTAACCCCCTCCAACCTAGTGCAATCAAATATCTGCTTAAATTTTGACTTCTGAAAAACTTAACTACTAAAACCCTACCCTACTGTTAACTGAAAGCCTACTGACAACATACAGTTAACACCCATTATATATATATATTATATACTGTATTCTTATAATAAAGCTAGAGAAAAGAAAATGGTATAAAAATCATATATAATTAAAAATGTAGATGTTTTATGTGTCATTAACAAATACTAGACATCAAAAATGTTAAGATAATGTAAAAAAATAAATTCATGTTTATTTATAGGTATTCATGCATTGATAATGAAAATGTAGCAATATGATTGCTTTATGATAGCCTAGTATAATGGTTGCAATTACTTCCCAGTAACCAAGCCTATACACTAATGAATAAATTGCTATAGGCAGATACATAGTTTCTCCAATTATGAGTAGTATACTATATGGTAATATAATTCTTCAAAAGCAAAGTTATGGACAATAAGAAAACTAATACACTGACTTTATATTAAATATCATTCACCTTATGCCTATGTCAAGTATAGGCTATCCACTTCCACACAGTCTTACACTTTCTGTTCTACGTGATGAAAACTTAGGGGGTGATGACGGTAATGACACAAAAACATCTTATTCAGTTCTTGCTGTACAGTTATTAGATTTTCACATGATACCCACAACGGATATTATTAAATGTAATTTAATAATTACATTTATTATTATTAGTAGTAGTAGTATTAAATGTACAGCATGATGATTATTTACTATTCATTAAGTGGAAGTGGATCACCATAAAGGTCTCCATCCTTGTCTTCACACTGTAGGCTGAGAGGGAGAAGGGGAGAGGGCTTGGTCTTGCTGTCTCATAGGTGGCAAAGGTGGAAGAAACAGAGACGGTGGAAAGGGAGGCAGGAGAGGCAGGCTCACTTGGTGTAACTTTATAGAAATACTGTACATGGGGCATCTGAGTGGCTCAGTCATTAAGCACCTGCCTTTGGCTCAGATCATGATCCCAGGGTCCTGGGATCAAGCCCGGCATCGGGCTCTCTGCTCGGTGGGAAGCCTGCTTCTCCCTCTCTTACTGCCCCCCACAACCCGCTTGTGTTCCCTCTCTCACTGTGTCTCTGTCAAATAAATAAATGAAATCTTTAAAAAAAAGAGAGAGAGAGAAATACTGTACATTACAATTTCTGAATCTTTTGCTTTTAATTTCTCCAGAAACATTTCTGTATCAACCCTTCCACCACTTACTTTAGTTTCAGTGGCCGTATCATAGAAGGGTCCACGTTATAAAAGAAGTAAAAAGGAGTCTTAAGTAATTAGAACACTAATGCCAGATTATCTAATGATTTTGCTTTTTCTCAAATCCTATTGGGAGTCCATAGGTATATAGGTATGCCTTTCTTATAGCTATCCTGCATGCACATAAAAGCTGCATTTTCAGTACAAGATACAAGGATATTTCACAAAAAGCACAAGGTTTTGTGCCTGCAGGTGTGGGTGCAGTGACCACTTATTTCATGAATTTCTTTTTCTGTTTTTACAATGGTCCTTACGTTAGATTCACTTACCTTGAAATTGCGGTCACCTATTGCTGCAGACCTCAACTTACAGTACATATCAAGCAATTCAATTTTTTCTTTCCTTTTTTTTTTTTTAAGATTTTTATTTATTTATTTGACACAGAGAGAGAGAGATCACAAGTAGGCAGAGAGGCAGGCAGAGAGAGAGGAGGAAGCAGGCTCCCTGCTGAGCAGAGAGCCCGATATGGGCCTCGATCCCAGGACCCTGAGATCATGACCTGAGCCGAAGGCAGAGGCTTTAACCCACTGAGCCACCCAGGCGCCCCAATTTTTTCTTGTAATAGGACTTTTCTCTGCTTCTTGGGAGCACTTCCACCACCCAATAGGGGCACTTCGTATGGGTCCCAAGGTGTTATTTAAGATTTACGGTATTGCATTAAACAATATGAAAAGTATGCAAGAACCAGGAGAGATCACTTTTTTACAGCAATATGTAATTTACTAGAGATGAACTGCTCATGCAGAGATGATTAGGATCACTCAGCGTTTTAAGCAGATACTTGGCAAAACTTGAGCTCACTGTGAAAGCAGTAGGAGGTGTGTACAAAATCATTACAGTAGTACAATATGTACCACAGTTAATTTTACACAGTTATAATTTAATACCATATCTTTATGCTTGTTTACATTCCTCTTAGCTGTGAATGGTACCATGAATAGTCTGTGTGTAAGTTATGAAAAATTTTAACTTTTTAGAGCAGATCCGTGTGTATTTTGTGCTAGTAAGTGATGAAATAGACTAGTATCTACTTATATTTTATGCATTTATGACATACCTTTTTCTTTTTTTAAACCACAACTTGTCCCCTGTAAGTTTTTTGTTTGTTTGTTTTTTTGTTTTTAAGATTTTATTCTTTTTTTTGACAGAGAGACAGCGAGAGAGGGAGCACAAGCAGGAGGAGTGGGAGAGGGAGAAGCAGGCTTCCCACAGAGTGGGAAGCCCAACACAGAGCTTAATCCCAGGACCCTGGAATCATGACCTGAGCCAAAGGCAAGACGCTTTATGACTGAGCCACCCAGGCATCCCCGACATATCTTTTTCTTAATTTTCTTGTATTGCTAAGCTATGCAGTTCATCTGTGAATTTTTCAAATTGTTGCAAATCTCAAAAAATTTTCCTAATGTATTTACGAAAAAAAAATCTGCACATAAATGGAACTGTGGCAGTTCCAACCTGTGTTGTTGAAGGATCACCTATATACTAGTAGTTAGGAGAAAATTCACTCCATAGTTGGAGACCACTGAATATATTCTGTTAAAGTTTATAACATTTTAGAGATCTGAAATGATATTCATTACTATTTTTAAATTTATTATTACTTTTTAAAAAGTAGGCTCCACACCCGGCATGGAGCCCAATGTGGGGCTCAATCTCACAACCCTGATATTAAGACCTGAGTTGATATCAAGAGTTGGACACTTAACCGACTGAGCTACCAGGTGCCCCACTGAAATTATATTTAAATTTTCAGTAACCATATTACTGTAAGACTTCTCACACACCATAATAGAATTTAAAAATTCCCATTATCTAATATGGTAGCCATCTGATGCTAGAGATAACCACTATCAATATCCTAAGTCTTTTTTTTTTTAATTTTATTTTTATTATTTGCCCAAGGGGTACAGGTCTGTGAATCATCAGGCTTACATCTTTCACAGCATTCACCAAAGCACAAACCCTCCCCAATGTCCATAACCCATCCACCCTATCCCTACCCTCCCACCCCCCAGTAACCCTCAGTTTGTTTTATGAGATTAGAAGTCTCTTATGGTTTGTCTCCTTCCCCATCCCATCTTGTTTCATTATTTTTCCCTCCCTACCCCCCACAACCCCCCACCCTGCCCCTCAAGTTCCTCATATCAGAGAGATCATATGATAATTGTCTTTCTCTGATTGACTTATTTCGCTCAGCATAATACCCTCCAGTTCCATCCATGTCGTTGCGAATGGCAAGATTTCGTTTCTTTTGATAGCTGCATAATATTCCATTGTATATATATACCACATCTTCTTTATCCATTCATCTGTTGATGGACATCTAGGTTCTTTCCATAGTTTGGCTATTGTGGACATTGCTGCTATAAACATTCGGGTGCACATGCCCCTGAGGATCACTACCTTTGTGTCTTTAGGATAAATACCCAGTAGTGCGATTGCTGGGTCTATCCTAAGTCTTTTCATCCTTTTTCCTCTTACCTGAACTGTCATCTAAGTGGCTCTTCTCTCCCTATAAAACAATCTTCTGGAAAAAAAAAGCATTGTGATGGCACAGTACATGACATACTCTCTGTCCACCCTTTTGACACGCTAACAAGAAAACTAAACTCAAACTACTTAGGCTTACCTTCTAAACTTTGTCACTTCTCAAAATTTCCCTCCTATAATTTCACAGTCAAACCCAGATGTTACTATCACCTGATTCCTGCACCACACTCTCCCAAATCCTTATCTTAGTTCAAGTTGTGTTCTCCTCTCTACAATGTTTTTCACCCCTTGCTCAATACCCACATATCAAATTCTTCCTGTTCTTCAGGTCTCAGATGAAAATGACACTCCATGGAGGTTGACCTGATTACCCAAGCTGGAAGCCAATCATCCCAAATCCTTAGTACTGTAACTATTGACAATTTTGAGAAGTCAAAGCTCTGAAATTTACAATCCTTAAAAAGCATTTTATCACAGCCTATTTTTTTGTACTTATCACATTTTATCCTGTATTACGATTATGAACTTGCAATCTGTAAATTTATGGGAGCACAATCTGTAAGATTATGGGAACAGAAATCAGGTTTGCAATCTTACAGTTCCCATAGAGTTTTATAGGGTACCTTGCCCAAAACATTTGCTTATTAAATATTTATTGAATAAATGAAAATGTGTATTCATTATTTATGTGCCTTAAATTAGTAGGTCATATTCAAAAAGAAAACAAAGATATGGCAAGAAAAATAGCAATGCTATAACTACTAAGTTGTAAAATCCCAATATTAGAGTCCGTATTCTATCAAATTTGTTTCAAATGATCACAGGGAATGTTAAAACAATATTTTAAAACTCCAGCATAGAAATCATAGGTATTCCTGGAAACATGGGGGGAAGATATGAGTTTAAATGGTACTAAAATATCTCAATATTCCTAATATTATAAACAAAGAAAAAAATCATTCATATCTGTAAAATATATTTCTTTATTAACCTAAGAGTAACTTGTTTAGAGGGTGAAGATAATCCAACTAAATAGTATTAATTCTATCTTATCACAATGTTACCCCAAAAGAAAAATAGTAGGTGGTCAGATTTTAGATTCTACAATTCAAAGAAAATAATTCATTAAAAATAATTGTGTTTCGGGTGCCTGGGTGGCTCAGTGGGTTAAAGCCTCTGCCTTCAGCTCAGGTCATGATCTCAGGGTCCTGGGATCGCGGCCCACATTGAAGCAGGGAGCCTGCTTCCTCCTCTCTCTCTCTCTGCCTGCCTCTCTGCCTACTTGTGATCTCTCTCTCTGTGTTAAATAAATAAATAAAATCCTAAAAAAAAAAAAAGGAAAAAAAAATAATTGTGTTTCATTATGTGGCTAAATGGATAAATAAAACAAGGCCCAATTTGTATGCTGCCTATAAGATACTCACTTTAGATGTGAAGAAACATATGAACTGAATGTAAGGGGATGGAAAAAGATATTCTATACAAATGGAAAACAAAAGAAAGCTAGGGTAACTATGTTTATATCAGTCAAAATTGACTTTAAAACAAGGCCTATAATAAGAGAAAAAGAAGGTCATTACATAATGATAAGGAGGTCAGTCCAGAATAGGATATAACACTTACATTGTGCCTCCAACATAGGAGGGCCTAAATATATAAACAAATATTAACAGACCTAAAGAGTGCATAAGAGAGCAATACAATAATTATTAGGACTTTAATACCCCACTTATATCAAAGGATAAAACATCTGGACAGAAAATCAATAAGGAAACATTGACTTTAAGCAACAAGTTAGGTCAGATGGACTTAACACATTTTCACAAAATATTCCCACCAAAATCAATAGAATATACATTCTTCTCAAGTGCACACAGAACATTCTCCAGAATTCATATGCTAGGGCACAAACAAGTCTTAATAAATTTAAGAGGACTAAAATCATACCAAGCATCTTTCCTAACTACAATGCTATAAAACTAGAAATCAATTACATGAAGAAACCAGGAAAATTCACAAATATGTGGAGATTAAACAACATGCTCCAGACAACCAATGGGTAAAAAATGAAAAGAGAAAACAAAACAAAACAAAAAATCCCCTAAGACAAACAAAAATGGAAAATATATCAAAATTTACAGGATGCAACAAAAGCAGTTATAAGAGGGAGTTTCATAGTGATAAATGCCTACCCCAAGAAATAAGAAGTCTCAAATAAACAATAGCCCAAAGTAGAAGTGAGGAAGTAACAAAAATTAAAGCAGAAATAGAGACTAAGATGACAATAGAAAAGAACAGTGAAAGTAAGAGCTGGTTCTTTGAAAAGATAAACAGAGCTGACAAAATTTTAGCTGGACTCTGTAAGAAAAATAAAAAACTAAAATCAGAAATGAAACAGATGTTACAACTTATACCACAGAAATACAAAGGATCATAAGAAACTATTATAAACAATTATATGCCAACAAATTGGACAACCTAGAAGAAACGGATGCATTTCTAGAAATACACAAGCTACCAGGACTGAATTGTGATGAAACAGAAAAATCTGAACAGACCATTTACTAGTAAGGAAATTGAATCCATATTCAAAAACTTTTTAAAACATAGACGTCCAGGACCAGATAATTTCACTGGTGAATTTTATCAAACATTCAAAGAATTAATACCAATCCTTCTCAAACTCCTCCACAAAGTAGAAGAGGAAACACTTCTAAACTCATTTTAGGAGGCCAGCATTACCCTGATACAAAATGACACAAAGATGTCACAAGAAAAGAAAACCACTGGCCAATATCCCTGAGGAGCGTAGATGCAAAAATTCTCAACCAAATATTAGCAAACAAAATCCAACAATACATTAAAAATATAATACACCACGATCAAATGTGATTTATTCCAGAGATGCAAAGCTGTTCAAAATCTACAAATGAGTAAAGCAATATACCTACTAACAAAACGAAGGATGAAAATCATATGATCATCTCAACAGATGTGGAAAAAGCATTAGACAAAATTCAAAATCCATTTACAATAAAAACTAACAAAGCAAGTATAGAGGTAATGTACTTCAACATAATAAAGGTCATATATGACAAGCCCACAGCTTAGTATCATACTCAATGATAAAAAGCTAAAAGCTTTTCCTCTAAGATCAGAAACAAGACAAGGATACCTACTCTCCCCACTTGTAATCAGCATACTATTGAAAGTCCTAGCCAGGTCAATTAGGCAAGAAAAAGAAATAAAAGACCTCCAAACTGAAAAAGATAAAGTAAAAGTATATGTTTGCATATGACATGATTTTATATACAGAAAACTCTAAAGACTTCATCAAAAACTGTCAGGACAAATAAATGAATTCAGTAAATCTGCAGGATACAAAAATGAATACATAAAAATTTGTTGTGTTGCTAATACTAATAATGAACTATTCGAAAGTAAGAAAATAATTCCATTTACAATTATATCAAAAAGAATAAAATACCTAGGCATAAATTTAATCAAGAAGGTAAAAACTGGTATACTGAAAGCCACAAGATATTAATGAAAGACATTAAAGAAGACACAAATAAATGGAAAGATATTCTGTGCTCACATATTAGAAGAATTAATATTGTTAAAACATCTATATTACCCAAAGCAATCAACATATTCAATACAATCCCTATCAAAATTCCAACGGTGTTTTTCATAGAAATAAAAACAAACAATCCTAAAATTTAGATAGAACCACAATGGACCCTGAATAGCCAAAGCAACTTTGAAAAAGAAAAACAAAGCTGGAGAAATCATGCTCTCTGACTTCAAACTCTATTACAAAGCCAAAATAATTAAAACAGTATGGTATTTGCATAAAAACAGACATACAGATCAGTAGAATAGAACAGAAAGCTCAGAAACAAATCCATGCATACATGGTTAAATATTTTATGAAAAAGGAGGCAAGAATATACAATGGTGAAAGGGCAGTCTCTTTAATAAATGGAAAATAAGAAGGCACAGGAAATGTATACATACTTTAGGTAAATAAGAGCCACATACGAGAGAGTGAAACTGAACCACTATCTTACCATATGTAAAATTACATACAAAAAATTAACTCAGAATGGATTGAAAACTTAAACTTAAGACCTGAATTCATAAAACTCTTAGAAGAAAACATAGATAAGTTTCTTGATGTAGGTCTTGGCAATGATTTTTTGAATCTGACATCAAAAGTAAAAGCAACAAAAACAAAGACAAGTGGGACTACCTCAAACTAAAAAACTTTCAAACAGCAAAGGAAACCATCAATAAAATAAAAAGGCAACCTACTGAATGGAAGAAAATATCTGCAAATCTTATATCTGATAAAGGGCTATTATCTAAAATATATAAAAAATTCATACGACTCAATAGCAAAAAACAAAACAAAACCAAAACAAAATGAAAAAACAAACCCATAACAATCCAATTAAAAACTGGCAGAAGATCTGAATACACATATTCCCAAAGAAAACATACAGATGGCCAATGGGTACATGAAAATATACTCAACATCATTAATCGTCAGGTTAGTGCAAATCAAAATCACAATGACATATCACATCACACTTGTTAGAATAGCTACCATCAAAAAGACAAGAAATAACAAGCACTGGAAAAGATCTGGAGAAAAGAGAACCCTTTGTGCACTATTGGTGGGCATATAAATTGGTGTGAAATAGTATGGCATTTCCTTGAAAAAATTTAAACTGTAACTACAATATGATCCATCAATTCCACTTCTGGGTATTTATCAAAAGGAAACAAAAACAGTAACTCGAAAGGATATGTGCACCACCATGTTCAACGCAGCATTATTTACAATAGCTAATACATGGCAACAACCCAAGTGTTCATTGTTGATGAATGGATAAAGAGACTGTAGTATACATTAAAAAAAAAATAAAATCTTGCCATTTGCAATTACATGAATTGACCTTAAGGGTATTATGCTAAGTGCAGTAATTCAGAAAGAAAAAGAAAAATACTGTATGATCTCATATGTGGAATCTAAAAAAATTAGAAAGAAAAAAAACACAAAACATCAAGCTCACAGATACAGAGAACAGTTGGTGGCTGCCAGCGGCAGGAGGTAGAGGGTAGGAAAAATAGGTGAAGGAGGTCAAAAGTTTTTAAAAAAGGGGGAGGGGGTCAGACATAATAAGGGGTCAAGAACATATAATTGTGGGGAGTGAGAATGGAGACTGTAGCCTCATGAGGGTGGTGCAAGCCTCAGCAAAGTTCTGCACTTGTGAGTGTATGAAGTTAGGTTACAGATCCCTGGAATATAGAAAAAATAAATTTTTAAAAAATTGTATTTCATTCTTTAAAGACAAAGGTCATGTCAGTGCTTTCAACTTAAATTTAGGATTATAGAATTTTTATTGTACCATATCAATTTTTACATCTGCAGTTCTTGCTTTTCACTTGTCAAAAAAATCTGTTTTTGTACCAAATATCAGTTCTTGACACTTTCAGTCCTCAACACAGAATTACTCATTTGATTTATGACACAATACACAACCAATAGAACAACAATCTCAGAATAACAATACCAACACCAACACAAGAATATAGTTACTGAAAACAATTCTTTTGGTCTTTAGCATGTAGTTCACTAGGGATACACAGTCAAATTATAACATTTTAAAAGTCTCTTTAATTAGTTCTTCACTGTGTGGTTATACCTTCAGCTAGATTAAAAAAATCAAGCCTTTTCATTGCACGTCATTACAATTTTTAAGGATAGCATCCAACTAGACAGCAAGCAATTTTGATGAACCAAAGACCAATGTATCAAAAGCAATGTCTAAATCAGCACAGTCTGACAGAGTTGCCATTAACCAACAATGTGAGGATAATTACATTTAATTAAAACTAAATAAAATTTAAAAATCACACTAGCCATGTTTCAAGTTGACACTGATAATGTGATAGCTGTTGACCACTTGAAACATGGCTAGTGTGGCTTTTAAATTTTATTTTGGTTCATCAAAATTACTTGCTGACTAGTTGGATGCTATCCTTAAAAACTGGAATGAAATGTAAAATACTCTTCCCTTAGACATTGGAATTTTCTTGCTTAGCGAGGTAGTCTGCTTCATATTGAGTAACTTCAGCTGTTAAAACTGTTAAACCATGAGTTGGCAGATTTAGATCAGATACTACCCTATTAAAGCTCTTTGAGGAAGCTGACATGCAAGAAGTTATCTGGGACAACAGCTACCTTCACAAAGAAAATGAAACTATTATCATGCTATCATGATTGCTTTACAGAGTATATTTGCCATTACCAAAATACTGGGGATATTGTTAAAATCACTTGTAGATTATTTAAGGTGGTTAGCCATTTGGAAACTATTCACTTAAAAGTTGCACCATTCGTTTAGGAGGTAATCTCAAATAACTCAGTTGTTACAATTTGCATTTCTTCTTAACATTTCCAACAAAATATTCCTAGTACAAATCAAAAGTTTTGTTTTACTTGCAATACTGTAGGTTCAGTTACTATTGGCAGAAGAGGTTATATACATATACTTGTTATATGTTCTCAATGCATTTAGTTAGAGAGACAAATTAACAGAAAAAAAAAAAGGTGGCTTCACAGAACAGGAGTAGATACAGTATTTCTTTGCATGCGTTTCCCCTTGCCCCTCTTCTGATGCTGGCAACACTCTCTGTGCAAGTAGGGTCTTTCAAGAGTTGAAAAAGGAGCTAAAGCCTTGTATCCCAATGCTCTTTTATACTAGGACTTACAACTGAATTCCAGAAGAACCCATTACTCTAGTAAGAGAATCAAAGATAAATAATACACAGAAAACACTGGCTTTGAATCCTAAAATTTTAGGCCATTTCTAAGAGTTTGAATTCTTTAGTCCCAGTTGCAGAAAAGTTTTCAAAAATGTGACCCATTTATTAGAAGGTCATGGAATCCATGAATCAATGTCATAAAAAATGAAATATTCTGAGAAGTTTTACATTCATGTTCATCAGAGATATTGGCCTATAATTCTCTTTTTTAGTGGGGTCTCTGTCTGATTTTGGAAAAATTAAGTATTCTGAGTCTTTATAAAAGAAGCTTGAGAAACACTGATCTATTTGGTTTCCCAGTAATGTATGCCTTTTACAGTGAAGGACAGAAGGATTTTATAATCCTTAATCATACTACCTGCTATACTGGAATGATTACTATGACTACTGCTATTACTACTACTACTACTACTACTGTGTATGTGTGTGTGTGTGTACACCACTATAGTAGCAAAATCCATGCTTTTTGTACACAGTCCATTAAAGTAAGAGTGGTTGAACAAAATTCTTAGATTTCCTCTAGGACTCAGGAACCTATAGTCGTAATTTTCCAGTCTATGACAAAGTAACATGGGACATTATATCAGATGGAAACCTGGGATGGTGCCTAAATGCTAGAGTCTTCTACTTTGCATACTCAATTAAAGATAGATCAAAGTTCTTTCATTCAGATGCTACAATGACACCAACTATACAAAGTTTAACCATGTATGGAAACATGTTTTACCCTTCAGAAGACATTTATTTCTTTATCTTTTTAAAAGATTCATTTTATTTATTTGAGAAAGAGAGAGGGAGCAGGAAAAGGGGCAGAGGGGGAGGGACAGGAACAAGCAGACTCCACACTGAGCACAGAGCCCAACACAGGGCTTGATCTCATGACCCTGAGATCATGACCTGAGCCGAAATCAAGAGTCAGATGCTTAACCAATTGCACCACCCAAGCACCCGGAAGATATTTATTAAACCATGAAGCATTCTAGGTGTTGGGGATATAATGAATAACTCAGTAAGGTTAAGTAGTCTACCTCAAGGGTTTATATAGTCTAGTAGATTGGAGCAATGGTGAAAACCTGATCAAAGCTGAGTTTAACAGATTTTTCCTTGAAAAAATTGAGCTAAGTGACAGTCATGGTGATACCAGGTATTGGAAGATGGTACAGATTCAGGAAATAGGGTAGCCTTTTGGGGAGCCATATATGTAAATGAGCAAACAGAAAAGTAGGAAAATAAGTTGGATCTGCATTGGAAAGATATTACACTTATTCTTTATTTTGTTAATGATTAGGGATTTCTATAGTAAAGGTTATACATTTTCTCAGAGTCAAAAAGTATGAAAACATTTAGTATGAAAAAGTAAAATGCTTCTGAAAATAAACTCCCATCTTAGAATCTAAGTATGGATTTATAATTGTTTTATAATACATAAGATAATGCATAATTTTAATTATTCTTTAATGATTACATTTATGATTCATCTATAGTTGTAAATTGTAGTATTTATAGAGACCACATGGTAGTATCTCATATTGCAGTAAAGTGGGAGAAACAGAAATGAGTATCCAAGACCATACGTAAATTTTAACTGAAGAAGAAATACTTTTTAAAAATTAATGCCACTGAAGTTAAAGAGAATGAGAAATTTGAGAATTCTGATAAAATTTCAAGGAAAAATTATTATACAGAAAAGACTTATTCTCTCTGCCTCCTATATTGAAATAGCTTGTCTATTACTAATTCATTTAACAATTATTTGATTATCTACAACAAAATTATATAAGTTTACTTATTAGAATATATAGATAAGTTTCAGCCTTTGCCTTATAGAAGTTCATCATCTAATAATTTTCATTTTTTAATTTTCTCTCAATTTTTTTCATTTCATACTATTCTCACCATAATTTAACCCAAACCTAAATTACTATAAATTTTTGAAATTTTTTTCTAGTAAGTAAAAATGTATTTGCTCACTTTACTAAATTTTAAAATATTTTTAGAACACAGGAGAAAAAAATTTTTTTTAAATTCACCTTCTCACATATGACATATAATGTCTAAGTCTTGAACATGTATTTGGCACTAGGGTGTGTCTTATAATTCTTGTTCTCTTTTAACCCTGAAATAATTGAAGATTTTTATCCAATCTCTCCTCATCTTTAGTACCAGAGAGAGAAGAAGTAGTGTGAAAGAAGAGCTAGGTGGCTGAGGTGTGAAGAAGTAGGGAGGGAGATTTTGAAAAGATGCAGCATCACTGGTAGAGTAGGCTACCAGGAAGAAAAAAGATTTTGCCTTGAACTAATTTTTAAATGATGACAGTTTTCATGAAAGTAAAATTTCAACCTTCACCTCCATCCAGGAAGTAGGAGGTCCATGCTCCTCCCCATCCTTCCTTTACATAAACCATTTAATTCACCCCATAGGTCTTCTTGATACTGATATAATCCTTGACCCTCAACAGTGGGCCTCATAACCTCACTCCCATGGTCAAGGCTGTATGAACCAGAAATGACCTTGAGGAGACAATGGCTAGCCAGAAATCTATGACATCTGTTAGCTGCTTAAAAGATGCTATGATCTAATCAGATTATCTCTGGTATAGACATTTTAACTAATCAAAACAGAGGAATTTGTTACTGAGTGGGAGATAACAAAGGCCTAAGAATACACAAGCTAAAGAAAATGGATTGGAAAAAATGGTAGAACAACAGATGTACAGAGAAGCTGAGTGGTCCTGACAGAAAAAAAATGAAAGTATTACCAGTCGCAGTTTCTTTTCTTAGACCTGCCTTTTTTATTTTTCTGTATTCCCTAAAACTTCTCTCTAGCCTTCCAAATACCCATTCTTCTAATGAGTTTTAGTGAGTTACTGTTACTTGTAAACAAAAGACAATGGTAGAAAACTTCCTAACATGTCACGTTCAGTCTTCTCTTTTCTTATCCTTGCTCATGCTATTTATACTACTGAGCCATATTCTGCTTTTCCCTTCCAACAGTCCATATACTATCTTCCTCCAAATATAGGCCCAAGAGTCACTTTATCCATAAAGCTGTCTCTGACTAACCCTAGGCCACAACTTCCCATCTTTGAACTATAGAGCACTTTAGCTTCTACCCAGGAAGCTGCTAATTATATTGACTTTTTACTGCTCTGTATTTATTTTATAAATTCACTGTGTCATTCAAAACATAGCCAGTATGTCTGCTGAGTCTTAGTTCGTGAACCAGTAAAATGGGATTAATTATAGCTACTTCAAAGAGCTATTATAAAAAGAGTACCTAGCGCATTTCCTGCTAGGTCTGTTGTCCTTATGTGTCTGGCCAAAATTCAAGAAAATATCTTTTTTTTCTTCAAACTAAATATATAAGAATGGAAAAACAGCTCATTAAAACAATGCCATTCCTTTCATAAATTAAATATGAACAAAACTAAGTGACAAATGTCAAGAGCATTTTCACTTCTAGGCAGATTTCTTTCCCAGGTAAACATGAACAGATGTTGAAATATATTAGGCTATCCCCTGTCAACATACCCCTCAAAACAGTGTTATCATTATTTTAGCTATGGATAATAGTATAATTTAAGGTTTGGTTTTTAAGTAACAGTGACATTTTCAGCTTAGTTGGTTTTTTTTTAATATTTTTAATTTTTAAGTAATTGCTATACCTAATGTAGGGCTCAAACTCACAACCCCTAGATCAAGAGTCACATGCTCTACCGACTGAGCTGTCCAGGTATCCCTCAGTTTAGTTTTTAGATAACCAAAATAAAACTGCTTTTTCCTGAGAATACATAACTTAATAATTTTCATTATTCAAAAAATCTATTTTGTTCACACTATAACTCCCTTTCTCAGTAGTTTAGGGATCAAGTTTTTTCCTTTATGGTATTGGTAATCTCCATAGATTCACAAGTAGTTATAATAATTCCCTTTACTATTCTCTTAACTGTAAAATTTAGTCAAATTATGTACTTACATCCTTTCAGATAGGTCTCTTCCACTTTTCTCTTAATTTTTTATTATTTTCTGAATTGCATATAATTTGTCCATTTTTTACTATGCCAACAGCCTCAAGTATTAATATAGTACACCCTAGTTTTTATTTGGAAAAATCAAGACCCTCCATAACACTGCTCAAAGAGAATTTAACTACCTACCTTTATAATAGAAGGCCATAAGTATATATCCCAAACATGTTTCAACACGCCCTACACTAAGTACATGAAAATATTTAACAGTTAAATATAGTGATATAATTAATATAACTCGGAGCCATTTTTTTTTTAGTATTTCTACAGAGTAAAACCAAGTGTCAACTCAATACCAAAATCATTCTAAGAATGAGCAATGAAATGATAAAATTAAGTATTCTTTTGAAATTGCTTAGGGATTACTAAAATAAATGCAATCTAATGATAGAACCATATGTATTTATTTGGACTACACAACTATGCTTAAGGTGGTTATCTAAATATTCCACTTCAAATGTTCAAAAGTTAAGAATACTTGGGTTTCCACAAAAGACCCCGAGTAGCCAAAGCAACTCAAAAAGAAAAACAGAACTGGAGGCATCATAATTCCAGATTTCAAGCTATATTACAAAACTATAGTCATCAAGACAACTACGGTGCTGGCACAAAAACAGACATATAGATGAATGAAACAGAATAGGAAACCCAGAAATGGACCCACAACTATAAAGTCAACTGATCTTCAACAAAGCAGGACAGCTTTATGCAGAAAATCGGACAGCTATATGCAGAAGAATGAAACTGGGCCACTTTCTTATACCATACACAAAAATAAATTCAAAATGGATGAAAGACCTAAATGTGGGACAGGAAATCATCAAAATCCTAGAGGAGAACACAGAAAGAAATCTTTTTGACCCCAGTCGTATCATATTCTTACTAGACATGTTGCCAGAGGCAAGGGAACCAAAAGCAAACATAAACTGTTGGGGCTTCATCAAGATAAAAAGCTTTTGTACAGCAAAGGAAACAATCAACAAAACTAAACGGCAGCCTATGGAATAGAAGAAGGTATTTGCAAATAACATATCTGATAAAGGGTTAGTAACCAAAATCTATAAAGAACTTATCAAAATCAACACCCAAAAAATAAATAATCTGGTTAAGAAATGGACAGAAGAGATGAATAGATACTTCTTCAAAAAAGACATTAAGATGGCCAACACACATGAAAAGATGCTCAGCATCACTTATCATCAGGGAAAAATACAAATCAAAACCATGATGAGATACCACTTCACACCTGTCAGAATGGCTAAAATTAACAACGCAAGAAACTACAGGTGTTGGTGAGGATGTGGAGAAAAGGGAATACTCTTACACTGTTGGTGGGAATGCAAACTTGTGCAGCCACTCTAGAGAACAGTAATGAAGGTTCCTCAAAAATTAAAAACAGCTACCTTATGATCGAGGAATTGCACTAATGGGTATTTACCCAAAGGATACAAAATTACAGAATTGACAGGGTATATGCACCCCAATGTTTATAACAGCATTATCAACAAGAGCCAAACTATGGAGAGAGCGCATATGTTAATTGACTGATGAATGGATAAAGAAGATGTGATATACATATACAATGGGATATTACTCAGCCATCAAAAGTGAAATCTTGCCATTTGCAACAATGTAGATGGAACTAGAATATATTACGCTAAGCGAAATAAGTCAGTCAGAGAAAAACAAATACCATATGATCTCACTCATATGTGGAATTCAAGAAAGAAAACAGGTGGACACATGGGAAGAAGGAAAAGGAAAAAAGGAGAGAGGGAAACAAATCATAAGAGATTCTCAACTACAGAGAACAAACTAAGGGTTGATGGAGGGACGTGGGTGGGGTAATGGGGATTAAAGAGGGCACTTGTGATGAGCACTGGGTGTGGTATGTTAAGTGATGAATCACTGAATTCTACTCCAGAAATCAATATTGCATTATACATTAACTAACTAAAATTTAAATTAAAAAAAAAAAGAATACTTGGGTTCCTCAAAAGGCTAAACAGAGTTACCATATGACTCAGCAACTCTTTTCCTAAGTATATACCCAAGAAAAATGAAAACATATGTCCACATAAAAACTTCTGTATGAATGTGGAAATAACCCAAATGACTGTCAAATGATAAGTAGATAAATAAAATATATCCACAAAATGAAATATTAATTGGCAATAGAAAGGAATGAAATATTGATCCATGATATAACATGGAAGAACCTTGAAAGCATCATGCTAAGTGAAAGAAGCCAGTCACATATAGACCACATATTGAATGATTCTGTTTATATGAGATGTTCAAAAAGGCAAATCCATAGAGACAAAAAGTAGATTAGTGGTTGCCTTGGGCTGTGAGAAGTTTGGGAGAGAATGGAGAGTTACTGCTAATGAGTACTGAGTTTCTTTTCCAGATGATAAAAATGTTTTAGTTGATTGTGATAATGGTTGCACGACTCTGTGACTACCATAAAACCTCAACTGTATACTTTAAATGGGTGAATTGTATGTTCTGTGAATTATATGTCCATAAAGCTGGTATTAAATTTTAGAAAAGACTATTTGAATCTCATGTTGACAAGATGCTATTTGACTTAATGCATTCTCTACTGAAATTTTAAAGTCAGTATTCTCAATTTCAGCCTCTGTATCAAAGACTGAATGTAGAATGTTCCTAGTAGAACATCCATGTAGAATATAGAACATACATACATGTAGAATGTAGAACATACATGTAGAACATCCATCCATCCATGTAGAATGACCTTTCATGTGTCAGTTATCAAAGCCTCCCAAGAACTCACCTGTGTAGTTAATTTCACATCTGTGTGTACGTGTGTGTATATGTACACATTTATATAAACTTGCTAATGTTTTATTAATTCAGTTGGAACTGAACAGGTTTATCCAAGATTATAAGTTCCTAAGTAATTATCAGACTTGTTCCACAACTTCATTCCAATCGTCATGTGACTAGCTAGATTTTTATAATAGAGAGATTTAATAAAGAAAAAATAAGCCTGAGATTCTAAACCACGTAAACTGTTTACTCTCTTCTGCTGATTCTGCTTCCTACATATCTTCTTTCTGTTCCCTGTATCATCTTAGTACAATCCTAAAATTCTTATTGAAAATACTGCAGTAGCCTTCTCTAAGAGGTCTGTTTCTCTTTTCCCCAATCCTCCTTCATACAGCCATAGTAATCCTACTACAAAAATAGTAATCGTTTTAATATAAAAATCTGATCCTGCCACTTTCCTACTTAAAATTCTTTCAGGATCTTTGTATCATATGTATGGTAATATGTATCACCAATTGTCAGTTTAAAAAAATGAAAAAGAAACTTAAGGCATTGAAAAGAACCTCTACTTCTTTTAAAATTTTTAATGTAGAAATAACTTTAAGTCTTCATAAATAACGCTTGTCAATAACTAAACTGCTTATTCATTTTCAGTTTCTGAAGTGGAAAAATGTTAGCCAGCAAAGTCTACACATTACCTTTAATCTATCACTCCTAACTCAATAACAAATATTAAGAACCTATAAGGGTGACAGACATATACTTGTCAATCATGATCCCAATTTTGAACCCACTCTCCTGTTTCTATTTGATTCCACTCTTGTTCTGTCACTTCTATCAACTTTTCATTCTTCCTCATTTTTTTGATTTGATGGTTCCATTTATTGTTTGTGTAAGACCTTGGATTTCCTTGATAACTGTTTTAATGCCCTAGACTAACTCCAAAGTTTCTGGCTGCTCTGCTGGACAGTCCCCATATCCTTGTTAAAGTTAGTACAAAATAGTCTTTACCCTGCATTCCAAGTCTTTGATCAGTTAACCCAATCCCACTACCATTACAGTAGGAAAAAGTTACTTCACCCTTACGTAGAAGCAGCCCCTGCTGTAACTGTGAATATCAACTTGTTGTAAATATGAATATCTGTTGTAAGTATGAGTATCAACTTATTCAATATGATTCTTCTTGGTCTTCTATAATTCTATACTTAGAAGAAAAAGTTTTATCATTGTTTATGCTTTCTTATCCATCTAAAAACTGTAATTATTTTAGCTGATTATAGATCTTCTCAATAAATAGCAGAAAGGTGTAACAATAACATAATAACTAACCACATCTCATCTTCACATCCCTAAATAAAAGAGCAAAATAACAAGGGAGAGGACTTGGAGTAAGGAGGCCTGGATTCTACTTCCAGCTATGGTACTAATTAATAGCATCTGACACCGGGCAATTTAATTTAATATCTCTAACTATAGTTTTCCCATATGCTTGGGACTCTACTTTTGAAAACATATTAGTAATGCTTTTTTGTAAACTTTCTTCTGCAAGTTTTGTTCAGAATGTTCAAATGTGCTAACACTGCCTCCTTCATGAGGCCCTCCTGGTCACTTCATTAAAAATCACCACCACATCACCAATACCACTTTTCCTTAGCACTTATTACAATCTAAAATATATTTTATCCATGTAAAATATACCACCTAAAATTTACCATCTGCTCTATATTTTATTTTTCTATTTATTGTCTGACTTCCCCACAAGACTACTGACTATATAATTTTTGCTACAGTATCTTCAGAGTCCTAGAACAGTCCTAGCATATAGAATATGCTCAATGAATATTTTTTGAATGAATAAATGAACAGATATCCAAAAGTAGTGACAAATTAGGGACCTATTTAATTTCAAAAAGTCATGACCTAGGAAAGTAAATCAGAAAATCTCTTCAAAAAGTTTTTACAAACTAGTTAATCAGTTGAATAAAATAAAACAATGTTTTATACGTTACTTTAACTTCTTCTAAATATACAATGAACTTGATAATTAAAGCAAAAGCATTACTCTTGATTAGTCCATTTATCCTATCATTCAAGAAACTTAACTTGTAAAGTTCAAAGTACAGATTCTTCTGTTGGTACGTAGGCCTCTTCATTTCTTTTTTAAAAAGACTTTATTCATTTGAGAGAGAGACACACAGAGAGAGCACAAGCAAGGGGAGAGGCAGAGGGAGAGGGAGAAGCAGACTCCCTGCTGGGCTGGGAGTCCAACTCGGGGCTCAACCCCAGGACCTGGAGATCATGACCTGAGCCAAGGATGCTTGGCTTAACCATCTGAGCCACCCAGGCGTCCCTTCTTTTCATTTTTAATAAACTGTTGAAACTTAAAAATTTAACTTGCCACTCTAGTAATATATTTTTGCCAATCAACTCTTTTCCAGTATTCATATCAAACTTCTCAAATTCATAACAGGAAAGGAATTAGGGTTACTAGTTCCCTTACATTAATTTTATTTTACTTGAAACATAGCAAGATCCTGAGGTCAATTCAGTCACACTCGGTTTATGAGTCTCACATTAAACATCTGTCTCTTAAGACATAGAGTCCCACTGAAAACAGATAAATGAGATTCCACTCTGCTCATATAGCAGAATAATTTACATATAAATATGAAATATTATCCACAAATACATAAAAGTGTAAGTCCAGAACATTCTTCTAACAAAATTTCACATGAATTAATTTGGTTCTGCTATTCAATCTGTATATGTAGCATATATTTTAAGCAAAGATGCAGAGAACAATTACATTTCAAAATCTGCCTTAGTAAATAGAACTTGATTTACAAAGCTACATGTTTAGTATATAATCACAATCAATTTACTTTGAATATTGATGGATAGGAGTAACATTATGAAAATGATTTAGACAATATCCTCAGATAAAAGAAATAAGCCCACTACAAATGGAAGTACTCATATACTTTGATAAAATTTGACCAATAAAAATCTAAAAGAATTTAATGAAACAAACAAATGTATGATTTATTTCACAGTAGAAGAGAATTCCACGACAGTGCCTTCACTTACTAGGTTTTCAAATATTTACTATTAAATGAATTCTTTGCTACTTAAGAGTTTTATGTAGGCTTCCTTTACTGCAATGGTTCTCGACCCTGGCTGTATATTAGAAACAACTGGGGATCTTAAAAATATTTATACTTATGTCAAGGCCCAACTTCAGAGCAGTTATATCAGAGTCTCTTTGGATGGGGGCTCTCTATTAACGGTTTTGGAAAGCTCTCTAGGAGATTTTAATGGGCAACCAGAATTGAAATCCATTGTCATAGTGCTTTAAAAAGCTTCAATTCAACATTGCTAAATTCTACCAATTTTGAGGTTCAGATGAAAATAATAATCAACTAGCGCTCACTGCACTATTGGCCTGGTATATAATATTAAGGATGCTATAAGAGTAATTAAAATGGAAAGGAAAAGAAAAAAAGATCTGCTAGACTGAAGTGGTAGGAGGGATTAAGACGAGTACAAGAAGAGTAGGAAAATCCATAGACAGCCTAGATGAGAAGATCCCATGAGAGAATGGGAAGAAAACAGAATTAATCTTCAGGTCCAAAAGTTAGATGGGAAAATTAATAAATCACAGAGATGAATTCATAGAAGTAATAACAGCTAAATGTAAAGAGAGCTTCTATATACTAGAACTGACAACAAGCAAGTTGAAAAACAATTGTTAATGAAAGATCTGAATAAGTTATACATGCCTAAGCTAACTATATATTACAGACTGTCTACCTTGTGTCCAAGTGAGCATTCAAGGTTGTTAACAAGGGCAAGTGTGAGAACTCGCAGTCATCCTCCTGTCGTAACAGAGACAGAGAAATCTGAACCAAAGATCTTTACTTTCTAAGAGTTTTGTCTCTTCCCAAAGAACTCTTATAAGGGCTGCTGTAGGTAGATTGTTTAAACCGAGGTTTACATATACAGTAGGCATACTAAAAGGAAGAAGGGATTATAGGACTGTCACACCTCCAGAAAAGTTTCTAGAAAGACATGTGACTACCTGGATAAGGCTCTCCAGTCAACCATGAATCCCTTACCAGGTAACCCTTATCAAGATCTATCACTTCTTTTTTTTAAAGATTTTATTTATTTATTTGACAGAGAGAGGGAACACAAGCAGGGGAAGGGGGAGAGGGAGAAGCAGTTTTCCTGCTGAGCAAGGAGCCCGATGTGGGGCTCGATCCCAGGACCCTGGGATCATGACCTGAGCCTAACGACTGAGCCACACAGGCACCCCAAGATCTATCACTTCCTGAGGCTCTACATTACTGAGGGTAGAAATGGACTCAACACTCTCAATCATGTGTCTTTTGCCTCAAAAGGAGGGAGCTAGCATGATGAGAGCAGAAGTGGACATAGCAATGGAACCTATCATCCCAGCTATTCAGGATATTTGAATTGTAATATGCCGCATCAGATAACTGAATATCCACAGAGTTCAGCTTCAATATCATGTCTAAGGAATGATTAATAAAATAAACAGATTTGAACAAACTGATTCTACTTAGGAAATAAAGACTTTAGAAAAGCTTTCAGAGTCTACGGCCATACCACCCTGAACGCGCCCGATCTCGTCTGATCTCGGAAGCTAAGCAGGGTCGGGCCTGGTTAGTACTTGGATGGGAGAAAAGCTTTCAGAGAGGAATGATGTAGATTTCTATTAGCTATTATTAGATGAAATCTCCTGGTACTTGGGCAATAATTCCAAAAAAAAAAAAGACAAAACCCAAGTAGGCCTGGTTGAAGAAACATCCCAAACCTTGAAGAATACTTTTAATACTTAGGCTGCAGCTCAGAAAAGATAGCCTGCCTTTCAGAAACTGTGGATCTATCATAATAAAGGGCCAGCAAGGAAAATATCATTATCACCAACGTCTTGCTCTACTTTTTCCAATTTTTGACATCCTGAATATTTTCCTTTTGGGGTCAAAGATAATTGAGAGTACTGAGTCCATTTCCACCCTCAGTAAGTTGTATTCTAGGGTATATGGAGGATAAGAAAAGGAAAAGGAAAAAATAATGAAGTAAGTGAAAGAATCTAACAAGATAAAATATCCAAAGAGCTAAGAGTCCAACAATTGGCACTATTAGTAGGAATGATAAATAATCCATCACTCACACACAAGTCTCCTGCTCGATATCAGGTATAATACATTGCAGGACAAGCCAACAGAGAAATAGTGGTATCCATTATAAGTAACTAAATTATGGTAATAAAAATTAAAGATTCATGAGGCTCTCGAACAGAGTCTGGAATAATAAGAAAAGAAGACCTTCTGAAAGATGGTAGATGGCCATCAAAGAAAATCTCGATGGCAACAAAGGAGACCTCAATGTTCCCAAGGACAAAAGGAAAAAAATAAAAAAAGAAAGAAAGAAAAAAGAAAGAAAGAAAGAAAAAGAGGTTTTCTTCCAAAATGTAGCCTGATGTATTGAAGATATCCAAAACCTGGAGAAATCTGCTAAGAAATTTAGAGAAAATTTATTAGGCAACAGATCAATGATGACTCAGTAATGAAATTCACTACAATAGAGTAAGAAGGTAAAAGAAATTCTGGACAATCTTAGAAGATAAAAAGGAAGACCTGGGAAGAACAGACAAACAAAGACACCCCCCAACTGTCAAGTTCATCCCCATCTGGTGGTATACTGGAAAAGGCCAGTGTTAACACAAACACACCTTAAACACCACTTCATCCAGTATATCAGTATATCAGTATACTAAGATACTAGGAATCAAATTAGATCTAGGATTCACTTAGACTTCCTACCATGTGATAAGTAATCTTGTAAACTGAACAATAAAATAATTAAAAGAAGAAAATGAGAATGGATGAAAGATAACAATTAGTTATACTAAAGGTACAAATATTTTTATTTTTTTTAGTTTTTTTTAAAAAGATTTTATTTATTTGTCAGAAAGAGAGATAGAGAGTGAATGCAGCACAAGCAGGGGGAGCAACAGGCAGAGGGAGAAGCAGGCTCTCCTCTGAGCAGAGAGCTTGATGCGGCACTCAGTGCCAGAACCCTGGAATCATGACCTGAGCTGAAGATAGGTGCTTAACTGATGGAGCCATCCAGGTGTCCCTAAAGGTACAAATACTTTTAAAAAGAAACTTAAGGGGGCGCCTGGGTGGCTCAGTGGGTTAAAGCCTCTGCCTTCAGCTCAGGTCACGATCTCTGGCATAGATCAGGCTCTCTGCTCAGCAGGGAGCCTGCTTCCTCCTCTCTCTCTGCCTGCCTCTCTGCCTACTTGTAATCTCTCTCTGTCAAATAAATAAATTAAAAAAAAAAAAAAAGAAAAGAAACTTAAGGGGTGCCTGGGTGGCTCCATCAGTTAAGCGTCTGCCTTTGGCTCAGGTCATGATCCCAGGGTCTTGAGATCTAGCCCCATATCTGGGCTCCCTGCTCAGTGGGGAGTCTGCTTCTCCCTCTCCCCTGTTCTTCTCCCTGGTTCAGGCTCTCTTTCTCTCTCTCTCTCATTCTCTTTCTGTTGCTCTCAAAGAAAATCTTTAAAAAAAAAAAAAACCCACACAAAAAAACTTAAAACTTTGAAAAAGTGAGGTTCAAAAAGGGGCCATATTGTTTCTAACTGGAAGTAGAGATATTTTTAAATAGAAATAAAGCAAGACACATTTGATTTCTACCATGGATGATTACACAGCCTAAAAAAATACATTCCAATCAATAGTTTCAGCAGATACCTTGAAATGAAAGCTGACTTTGGTATTTTTTTCTACCCTCTTTAATTTTTATTTTATTGTCATAAGAATACTTAATATGAAATCCACCTTCCCTCCCCCTTTTTTTTAATTAAGGAGGCTCCACACCTAACATGGGGCTTTAACTCATGACCCTGAGATCAAGAGTCGCCTGCTCTATAGACTGAGCCAGGCAGGCACACCTGAAATCTGCCTTCTTAACAATTTTTTTAAGTGTATACTACATTACTGTTGACTATCGGCACAATGCCATAGAGCAGATTTCTAGAGCTTATTCATCTTGCTTAGCTGACACTTTACACCCATTGATCAGTAGCTTCCCATTTCTTCTACCTTTCACTTCCTGGCAACAAAGAGTGGAATGCCACTCTTTGATTCTATAAATTTGATTATTTTAGTAACTTACTTAATTTATTTAGACTTAGATATTTAGATGCCTTACTTAGGTGGGATCATGCAGCATTTGTCTGCAACTGACGTACTTCATTTAGCATAATGTTTTCAAGTTTCATCTGTGTTGTCATATACTGCAGAATTTCCTTCTTTTTAAGGCTGAACCATATTCATGATATTCATATAACTATTTTCTTTATCCATTTATCTGTTGATGAATATTTAGGAAGTTTCCATATCTTGGCTATTGTGAATACTGTCTAATGAACCATAGGAGCAGTAATATGTCTTCAAGACCCTGATTTGAGGGTGCCTGGGTGGCTCAGTGGGTTGGGGCCTCTGCCTTCGGCTCAGGTCATGATCTCAGGGTCCTGGGATTGAGGACTGCATCGGGCTCTCTGCTCAGCAGGGAGCCTGCTTCCTCCTCTCTCTGCCTGCCTCTCTGCCTACTTGTGATCTCTATCTGTCAAATAAATAAATAAAATCTTAAAAAAAAAGACCCTGATTTGAATTCTTTTGGATAAATACCCAGAAGTGGGACTGCTAGAGCATATGGTAATTCTATTTTTAATTTCTTGAGGAACCTCTATACTATATGCTATAGTGGCTGCATCATTTTACATTCCTACAGTGTGCAAGGGCTCCAAATTCTTCACATCTTAGAAAATACTTGTCTTTTGTTTTTTGATAGTAGCCATCCTGAAAGATCTTGTGGATATGATTTATATTTCTCTGATTAGTGATGCTGAGCATCTTTTCATATAAGTGCTGGCTGTTTGCATGTCTTGTTTGGAGTTATGTCTATTCAAGTCCTTAGTCCATTTTTCAATCAGGTTATTAGTTATTAGTTTCTTACTATTGAATTGTAAGAGTTCCTTATAGAGTTGACCTTTGAACAACATGGGAGTTAGGGGTACTGACCCCTCATGCAGTCAAAAATCTCCATATAACTTTTAACTCCCCAAAAACTTAACTACTAATAGGCTGCTTTTGATCAAAAGCCTAACTAATAATACTAATTGGCCTAACTAATAACACAGTTGATTAACAAACATTTTGTATAACTATATGTATTATATACATACAGTAGTATAGTACTCTTAAGACAAGAGAAAAGAAAATATTAGGAAGAAAATCATTAGGAAGAAAACATACATTTATAATGCTGCACTGTATTTATTGAAAAAAAATCCATGTGCAAATGGACCTACATACTTCAAACCTACATTGTTCAAGTGTCACCTATATATTTTAAAGATTAACGTGTTATCAGATATGTGGTTGGCAAGTATTTTCTCCCATTCCATATATTGCTTTTTCACTTTGCTGTTTCCTTTGCTGTGCAGAAGATTCTTGATATAGCCTTACTTATTTTTGTTTTTGTTGCCTATGCTTTTGGTGACATAACTGTAATAATCATTGCCAAGATCAATGTCATGATGTCTTTCCCCTAAGTTTTATTCTGGGAGTTTTACAGCCTCAGGTGTTACATTTAAGTCCTTAATCCATTGTGGTTGATTTTTGTGTATAGTATAAAAATAAGGGTCCAATTTCATTCTTTTGCATATGGATACGCAGTTTTCCCATTACCACTTACTGAACAGACTAGCTTTTCCTTATTGTGTACTCTTGGCACTCTTTTCACAGATCAGTTGACTATATATGCATGGATTTATATCTGGGCTCTCTATTCTGTTTCATTGGTCTATATGTTTGTCTTTATTCCAGTAGTATATTGTTTTGATTACTATGGCTTTATCCATTCATCTGATACTTTGAAATCAGGAAGTGTGATGCCTCCAGCTTTGTTCTTCTTTCTACAGATTTACTTGGCTAATTGTGATCTTTAATGGTTCCATATGAATTTTAGAATTATTTTTTTCCATTTCTGTTAAAAATGCCATTGAGATTCTGATAGCAATTACACTGAATCTATAGACCACTTTGAATACTATGGACATTTTAACAATATCGCCTTCTAATCCTCCTTTTTAAATTTTCTGCTTCACTTAAGTTTTTGATCCTTTTAAATTCTTTTCTTTCTTACCAGCTTATCAGTGTCACAACATCTAAAATATTTATGTAATTATTTAATTTTCAGTAGCTTATTCAAAATATTGAAATCAACCACAATTCTATGCTCAATTAAGTATTGTCTTTTTGGTTTTAACCAAGTGGAAAATTTTTTCCTCGAAAGCTTTTTCCAAGCTTAACCTTTGTTGAAGAGTTAGAGACCCCAAAATCTCATTCTCAGTTCTTCTTATGTGTGGGAAGACTCAGAAAGTGGGAGGGATTCTCAAGCAGACTCCCTGCTGCGCCTAGAGCCCAACCTGCATGCAGCTTGATCTCATGCCCTGAGATCATGACCTGAGCCAAAGTCAAGAGTTGGACACTTAACCAAATGAGCCACCCAGGTGCCCCCCACTTTTTTTAAAAGATTTTATTTATTTATTTGAAAGAGGTAGAGAACACAAGTAGGCAGAGTGGCAGGCAGAGAGAGAGGGAAACGCAGGCTCTCCACAGAGCAAGGAGCCCAATGCGGGCCTCGATCCCAGGACCCTGGGATCATGACCTGAGCCAAAGGCAGCGGCTTAATCGACTGAGCCACCCAGGTGCCCTGTCCCCCACCTTTGATGAGAAATTTAAAGAAAGCTTCTGATTAGTCTTCCTTTTATTTTCATAAATTATTTCTCTGATGTCCTAAAACAATATTCTTATTAAGGGAACCAATTACATGTTATTACTATTTCCATATTGAATCCACAAGTGTAATTCACTATTATTTAGGTACTTGTTATATTATATATCCTTCCTAGGGATGTTTGTAATTAGGTCAAAAAGTTTCCCTATTCCAGTATTGCTTCCCATTTCCTTGGTTATATGACTTTATCCAGCCAGTGAAAGATATAAGCCTGTCTTTTGGCTTAGTGGTCCCTTATTAACCTAAAAAGGATAGGTAAATACTGTTCTGCTAACTCACATTGAATTCCAGAATTTATACTTTGAAGAATCATCTCAAAAATGGGTACTGAAATGCCACTAGTCATCTCTCTCAAGACTTAAAAATATAAAATGTTAACATAAATGAAATAAATTAATATAAATGATTTAAAAGGGTGTATTGGGAGTATTTTCCAGTTAGATATAAATAAGACTGATTTTACTTTATAATGTGAAAAAGGCCACTAAAAAAAATCTGAACATTGGACAGAATTACACTAAAGTTATACTAATTACTTGTGGAAATGTCCAAACTTATCCTTTCACAACAGCTACTTAGGAACAGAGAAACAGAAATTTAAAGACCATGTTCTATAAAATATTACAGCAAAATTGGAATTACATGCAATCAAAGGCTTAATTATTTTATTAAAATTAACTTTAAGAGGTGGCTTTTTATACATACATGTTTCCTTTCTCTCTTTTCCTTTTAAGAAGGTATATGTGGGGCTCCTGGGTGCTCAGTCCACCATAAACATCTGCCTTCAGCTCAGGTCATGGTATCAGGGTTCTGGGATCAAGACCCACATCGGGTTCCCTGCTCAGTGGGGAGTCTGCTTCTCCCTCTCTTTTGTAGCTCCCCCTGCTTGTACTCTCTCTCACAAATAAATAAATCAAATCTTTAAAGTGTATGTTATGTGCTGAAGCCAGTATTCAGTGTAATCTTTTAAATACTCTACAATATAATAGAGTAAAAGTTAATGCTTGATGTAGTCACAGTGGAAAACAGATTGGCAGTTCCTCAAAAAGCAAAACATAAAATTACCACATGACCCAGCAATTTCACTCCAAGGCACAAATATACACTGAAAAGAATTGAAAGCACTGTCTTGAACAGATATCTGTACATTTAAAAATCCATCAAGAGATGAATGGATATATGTGATATATACATACCTACATATATTTATCATATTTGTGATAGATAATGGGATATTGCTGAGCCCTAAAGATCAGTGAAGTTCCGATACATGCTATAACATGGATGAAACTTGAAAACATTATACTAAGTGAAATAAACCTGATACAAAGGACAATTATTATATGATTTCACTTACAGGAAATATCTAGAATAGACAAACTGGTGCGGACAGAAAGTAGATTCAAGTTTACCAGGAGTTGGGGAAAGGAAGGGAATAGAGAATTAGTGCTTAATGGTTCGAGAGTTTCTGTTTTAGGTGATGAAAAGTTTTGGAAATAGAGAGTAGTGACTATTGCACAACATTGTAAATGTAATTAATGCCAATGAATGGTTAAAACAAAGTGGTCCCTGGGTGGCTCAGTCAGTTAAGCAACTGACTCTTGATTTCCGCTCAGGTCATGATCTCAGGGTTGTGAGATCAAGCCCTGCATTAGGCTCTGCGCTCAGCAAGGAGTTTCCTTGAGATTCTCTCCCTCCCTTTGACGCTTCCCCTGCTCATGCCCTGGCACGTACTCTCTCTCTCAAATAATCTTCTTTTAAAAAAATAGTTAAGGGGCACCTGGGTGGCTTAGTCATTTAAGCATCGGCCTTCGGATCAGGTCATGATCCCAGGGTCTTGGGATCAAGCTCCCTGCGCAGTGGGAAGACTGCTTTTCCCTCTCCCTCTCCCGCTTCTCCTGCTTGTGCTCTCTCTCTCTCTCTGTCAAATAAACAAGATCTTTAAAAATAAAAAAAATAGTTAAAATAGCAAGTTCTGTTATATATTTTTCCACAACTTAAAAAACTTAATAATGTGGAATACATTGGATTATATACTTTAAATGGGAAAATTTTTTTAAAAAGATTTTATTTATTTGACAGAGAGAGAGGGATCACAAGTAGGCAGAGAGGCAGGCAGAGAGAGGGGGAAGCAGGCTCCCCATTGAGCAGAGAGACGGATATGGGACTCAATCCCAGGACCCCGAGATCATGACCTGAGCCAAAGGTAGAGGCTTAACCCACCGAGCGACCCAGGTGCCCCAAATGGGTGAATTATAATGTAGTCTGTGAAATATGTCAGTAAACATGTTATGAAAATTAATATTTGAAGTCTTTCTTCAATGCTTGAAGTTCAGATCTCTTTTCCTTTTTCCAGCTTTCCCTGGTCATCCTTGTGACCCTTTTCTTATTTTCGAATCATAATATTTTACTTGTTTATATTACTCAACAATTAATCTTATCCTCTTTTTTGGCATTGCTAATGTTTTTTAATTACTGTTACACATTTAATGTTTGATTATGCTTTGTTGACAAAACAAGATTAGTTGCTCATATTATCAAATCAAGATCCATATTTAATATTTGTTTGTATTTTGTTTCCCAAACAAGATGAGTAGTAGCTTTTCAAATGTCAAAAGAGGACCCAGTAGCTCCCTGCCATCTTCAAATCTTCAAAAAATAATTCGATATTATACTTGCATAAATACATAGAGTAAAAACTTTAGTAACAAATATTAAGAGAAAGCAGTCTCAAAAAAAATAATCAGAATACTCATTCCCTGGGCACTCCACAATTAATCAAGGATGTAATAGATTTAATTCAGTATAATTATTAAAAATAGGCAATAGGATAGTTGTAGAGAAAATTTTCTGACTGACCATTTTTCTTTTTCCCCAAATGAATTAAAGACACTGTCCAAAAACAAAACAAAACAAAATAGGCAAAGAATATACAAACATTTAACACATACACTAGTATTTTTTTATGCCTAAGTAGATATGTTTAGGATGTACACTTCTAATCCTGAACAGAATTAGCTAAAATATGAGATTATACAAATAATAAAGTTACAACAGCCAATCAAAATTTTTGTTTACTGAAAAATTTCATTTAATAATTATAGTGATCTTAAAATAAATTTTACATAAGTATTTGGCATACAAAATGAAAGCAAAGGAAGACTTTAGAAAAAGAATTAGGAAAGATAAATATTTTTTGTTCCTTTGAAAAAATAGCCTAAAAAACTGAGAAATGTATAAAACAGTGCACTTGGAATAAAGCCATATAGAACAGAAATATAAAGACTAGGTAAATACTTATGTCCTTAATATATGATTAAAATAACCTGTTAGGCTTATAAGGTCTTTTAATCTACAGTGGAGTTTTGCTTTTTGGGTTTTTTTTTTAATTGGTACTTTTAAAAATGTGCAAAATGCTTTTGTTAAAATATTTCTTTCCTCCAGAATGTCTGAATGGCCTTCTCTTTGCTGTGTTTTTAAAAACTTATCATGAATTATATAAATTATATTTTGATCTAAAGACAAATGTTTAAGTTTTTAAAATATAGCATCATTACCACAAAAGTAAATCTGTTTCAATGAACTATGTTTCTATTCCCTACTGAAGTAGAATGACTTATATTCACTTTTACAGTGAAAATATCCACGGACATCTCAGAGAAGATTACTTTTCTAGTTAGAAACACAGCTATTTATCAAATTCACTTCCCCAGAAAATAGCCAATAAAGGTAAAGAAACAAAAATGGGTTTCCATCAGATAAATACATGAGTTAAACTCATTCTTTATTAATTAAAAAGTTCTCATGCCCTTAATCTCTGAGGTTTATAATTTACACATGATTCCAACAAGCTTGGATTGTGATTCCCAAGGTCACAGCATATTAGATGGAAGGATAAGGATGATGATGATAGGCACTGTAATTTTCTAAGTACGTATTAAGCACTAGGCATGGGGATAGGGCTATTAGTGGAGGGACTGTCTGTAAAAGGTAACTCTACCAAAATTTGTGTAGACATTAAAAAAAAAAACAAACCAAACCCTGACAAATGGCTTAACTCTATGATGGAGAATCTATAGCCTTATGTCCTAAGGATATCACTAGAAGGATAACAAAAAAAGACAACTCAGGGCGCCTGGGTGGCTCAGTTGTTAAGTGGCTGCCTTTGGCTCAGGTCATGATCCCAGGGTCCTGGGATTGAGCCCCACATCTGGCTCCCTGCTCCGTGGGGAGCCTCCTTCTCCTTCTGCCACTCCCCCTGCTTGTGTTCCCTCTCTTGCTGTGTCTCTCTCTATCAAATAAATAAATAAATTCTTTAAAAAAAAAAAACAAAGACAACTCCCTGAGACCTTAAACAAAAGTTTAAAGTTTTACAATGTTTACTATAGCATATACTTTTAAAATAATGAGAATAGGCAATAGAATCTAAAGATTTAGATTTGAATACAGACTCATTACTTAGCATATCAATGACCTCAGACAATTTTAATCTCCCTCAGACTCAGTTTCTCCAAGTATAAAATGGGAATAATATTTATCTTACGGCACTATGGTGAGAATCAACATTTGTAATAGCACCCAGTACAACTCATTAATATAGTAGCCATTAACATATTCTGAAAATTGAACTATCTAGAATAAACTGTTCTTTGAAATACACAATTTTATGACTTTAAAAAATATTATAACTCTTTAGATGTTTAGATGTTACTCTGTAGTTTGTAAATACGTAAAGTAGAAAATGAATGCTCTTGAACCTCATCATAAGGCATCTCTTTTTTTTTTTAAGATTTTTATTTATTTATTTGACACAGAGAGAGAGATCAGATCACAAGTAGGCAGAGAGGCAGGCAGAGAGAGAGGAGGAAGCAGGCTCCCCACTGATCGGGGAGCCTGATGCGGGCCTCGATCCCAGAACCCTGAGATCATGACTTGAGCCGAAAGCAGAGGCTTTAACCCACTGAGCCACCCAGGTGCCCATAAGGCATCTCTTTGACCAGGTAAGTTCAATTCATTTTTCAGCCTCAGTTAAGATGGCATCTCCTCTGGAAAGCCTTCTCACAATCTCTACTTGCATATCTACTATACATTTAAAAATCTACCACGTCCAAAACCAAGGTCCTGATTGCCCACTTCTATCCCGTAGTTGCTCCATCAAAATACCTTCCCTATCTCACAGCCAATGGCAAAACCACCCTTTCCCAGTTTCTCAGCCAAAACCTTGAGAGTCATTTTGTCTTCTCTTTCTTTCACATCCCACATCCAATCCATCAAAAGACTTTTTTGGTTGTACGTTAAAAATATCCAGAATTTGACTGCTATCAAACATCAGTCACTTAGATTACTCTATGAGCCTTCTAACTAATGTCAATGCCTCCCTATATAGTCTATTCTCAACACAGCAACTGGAGTGGTCCTTTCAAAGCGTACAAGCCAGATTTACTGAGAGCCCTGCAATGTTTCCTTGAAGTCACAATAAGGGTCTGTAAAGCCCTACATGATCTGACTCTTCAACCCATTACCTCTGTCAATACTTTCTCTAGTCTCCCTTTTCCCTCACTCTGTTCCACTCATACTGGTCTCTGTCCACTACTCTGAACATGCCAGGTATGCTCCTGCCTCAAGCCCTCTGCCCGGAAGTCTCTTCCCAAAGATGTCCACATAGCTAACCAATTTCTTGGTCTTTCCTCAAATATCACCTTCTCTATAAATCCTTCCTTAACCTCTGCAACCCACCACACCACCATAAGCCTTCTTATTCTGCTCTACTTTTTCTATCCTCCGTGAACCTTGCCAACTTCAAATGTGCTATATGCTTTATCATATTTATTTGCATCCCCACTATACATTCCACAAGAGCAGTGAGGTTTAAAAGTTTTATTTACTGATATATCCCATGTATCTAGAATAGCACCAAAAATGCCAATAAATATGTGAATAGGGCGCCTGGGTGGCTCAGTAGGTTAAAGCCTCTGCTTTTGGCTCAGGTCATGATCTCAGCATCCTGGGATCGAGGCCCGCATCGGGCTCTCTGCTCAGCAGGGAGCCTGCTTCCTCCTCTCCCTGTCTCTCTGCCTGCCTCTCTGCCTACTTGTAATCTCTCTCTCTGTGTCAAATAAATAAATAAAATCTTTAAAAAAAAATATGTGAATAAAAGAATACATTAGATACTTCCTGTGTTGCCTTTAGCATCCTGCAGTGACCACTACATCAGTTATCAACTGTACTAAATAGCCTCTTAATTTTCTGTCTTTTCAACTAAATTGTAAGTTTCTTGAAACAAGGAATTTTATTTTACTTTCCATTAGTAGTATTAGTAGTGTTGGTACTTCCTTACAGTGCCTGACACCAACAAGTACTCTGCATTATTTAATAAATTGGTGAAAAAAATAAAACTATCTAAATCAAGGTGTAAGCACCTTTATTATCTCCAAAATATAAACATAATGCTTAAAGGCATGACACTGAAGACTGAGTTATGGATTCTGGATTCTTTTAGTGTGTTTGATCTGGGTCTGACACTTATAAGAACACCATTGAAATTATTTAAGTTCCCTACAACTATTTCCTTATCAGTAAATACAGAGGAATAATGATAGTATCTGAACCTCATGTGATTATCACAAAAATAAAATGCAGGTAATACTGAAGGATTCAGAATGTGCCACTCTAGCATACTGACTATTTTGAGTTAAAGGCACTTGAAAAACAGCAAATATAAGCAAAACTGTCTGACCTCCCTTCTTGTTCTTAAAACCAAAAAATGTAATTCCTGTATGAAAGATGTCCTCCTATACCAGAAGGAAAGCAACATTCTTATTATCAAGGACAAAAAGTTGAGACTGAGATAATTCTACACAGACTTTGTTTTTTGTTATTTTTTTTTACACAGACTTTGTTAAGAAAAATTCTCTCCTTTTAGCTTCTGCACATAGTCACTTTCCCACAATTGCCTCTCTGTTCAACTTAATATAAAACAGGTAGGTTTTGCCATTCTTTGGGTCTTCCTTCCTTATGCAGACTCCTATGTCACACAAATCTTCTTTAAATAAATTTGTATGCTTTATCCTATTGATCTACCTTTTTAAATTTAATTCTCAGGCCCAGCCACAAAGAACAGCAAAAGGGTGAAGGTAAAATTTGTATCTCCTACAAGAGAATTAGCCCAGTGATTGTTATATATTAAGCAGTCAATAATTGACATCTATTATTTGTTATTACAAATTAAATAGTGCCACTACTATAAGTCTTACTTCAATAACTTTACTAAGCTAAAATATTCACTAAACATAATCTTTAGAATCTCCTAAAAAGCACCAATAATTTATATTAAAAATTATTGTTACCTAAAATAATTTTGATAAGCATTTTGCAAAAGAAGATACTTAACTCTCTCAATAAAAGTAAAATTATATTTACATTATTCCAGAATATTTTAAAATATTTCTGGATGTTAGGTTCTAAAACTGTCTTTGGTAACTGCCTTCAATGTTTAATAATTTCATAATATGTTTTCTTTTATATTGCCAGGATACCTCATACTAGAGTTTAAAGATCAAACATCTTACTATTTTGATCAACTACACTTACAAGCCTTTAATATATACACACATTCTTCACTCTGCTCTAAATAATCTTATTTCCAGAAAGAAGACTTGAGAAAAGATTTTAGTACATTTATGAGTCTTTACTAAATCACCTCTAAGCTTTTCACTTTTAATTTCAGTCATGTATCCAACAATAAGTGCAATCTTTTGGTAATGTTATATTAAGAACTGAGCAAAACTAACAGTTCTGTCCAAATTAAAAGGCCAATTATATAGTGTTTATTTTAAACCCTGTTTTCTTATTTTATAATAAAAATAATTTTTCTAGTTTTTATAATAGAAATAATTTTTCTATTATTTCCCTGTCTAGTGTGACTCCTAAATGTTTTCCTCCTCTAATCTCCAGTTAATTCTCCATTTTATAAAATACTTGTGAAAACTAATTTTCTTTATAGTTTATACTAACATAAAGAAATAAACAAACATATACATTTTACTTAACACTCATATGGACAGTAGACAAGAAAACTGAGGTAAGCAGTTTAAATGATTCTCCCAAGACCACAGATGGAGTGACTGCCAGCTTTAGGATTAAAACTAAGAAGCTCATTATTTCCTTCTTATATTCTGAGTACTTAATGCTGTTTTTACATCACGAGGTTCTCTTAACTAATTTAAGAACAATAATTTATTTTAATAATTAAAACAATTATCAACAATAATTGTGACAAATGTAAATAGATTTGTGAAATTTATTAAACAAAACCAAAATGACTTTATCCACATGAATTACTTTATTCCCTGAAAAAATTATTCTGATTTACTACATAAGTTTTTTTTTTAATTTTCCTTACAGTGCCAAGAAAGTGACAGTTTAATATAATTTATCATTTCAATGTCTTCTTTAAAAGCCAATTTCTTTAACCAAAATCTACAATGAGTATATGAGATGGTTGCTACCAAACAGAAATACTTTGCATTAAAAAAAATTCTCCAAACTTAAAACAGTAGTTTCTACTCTAATTATAAACTTAAACTTCAGGATATATTTAGAACACAATTATCTATGAAAAGACAATGATAAAAAGTAAAGAAAACACCAAATACTATTGCATTTACAAGAGAAAAAGACATACAGTATAACATTAACAGCTTACTGTGGAGAGTGGGTTTAATCAGGAAGTAGCCATTATCCTTTCGATTCAGAGCAGTGACAGCACTCCAAAACAACAAGCCGTGATATTTTTCAGTTAAAAGGAATGAAAGAATACCTACTATTGTGTCCTAGCTTTGCTGACCCCAAAGGTCACCACATGTCTTTTATCAAAAGCTATCATGAAAACATAATCCAAGTAAGCATTTACAATGCTGTATTTGTTGAAACACCTAAAATCTACCTAACACAACCTCTCTCTCTCAGTTACTCACAAAACATGGCTGTCTTATTCAGAGATTAGCAATTATTGTAATGAGATACTGTCGGAGAGGGTCAAATAGTACTTCCTGCAGTTTACACATCTTGATTTCCTGGTAAACAAACTGAAAGGCAGGTGGAGCACTTAGATCACCAGTAAATGTGAATGCTCACGTGACAAAACTAAGCCAGGTAAGGTTGATGTCTCAAGTAATCCGTTCTTTTCTTCATTTTATTAACGTCAAAACACAATGAAGAGTTCTGTCTTTCTTCCTTTTTTAAAGGAGGGTTTATTCCTGACATGCATAGGCACACAGTCTATAATCAGGAATGCTCGAAAAATGAATCTGTTTAAGAGGTTTTAAAAATTACTTCTGGCAAGTAAATTGTAAAAAAACGAGGCAATGCTAATAAGATAAATACTAAAAAAAACCTAAAAATAACTGTTCAAAAAACCTGCTAAACATAAGGAAAAGTGTTTAAATTTCAACTGCTTCAAGAAAGTAGATAAAAGAAGTTTCTGAGTTATAATTAAAGGCCAAAATTAAATTTTAGTCAAAGCATAAGCCTATTTTTATCAGAAGAAGCGCCTGCAAAAATATTGTTTATAATTTATGTGGCAGTCTTCAAAAAAACAATCTCAGTTATATGAATCAAGAAGTTTACAAAACTTGAAGCTATTCCAGCATCCTTTAAAATTCATATTTCAAAAAAGAAAATAAAACTGAACATATTTACTTGTGAGCATCTTTAAAAAAATATTGTTACTTTGAAGACTAGGTTTTCTTGTCCTATTTTTCCCCCAAATTGCTGTTTTTTCCTTCTCTGAAATTTGTAGTATAGTTGAACGAGAGTTTGTTTAAATTAACTAAGGGTATAAAACAAACACACATACTCTGACAAAATGATAAACTAATTCACTACTTTAAAAATATTTAGGAGATTTTTTTTTCTTAATCTACAAAACTGCATTTATCTTAATTCTATGTATACTAATGCCATGTATCTATGTCTTATTAGGAACATAGCATGCTTTAATTTTAAATCAAAGAGGTTTTAATGACCCTTTTACAATATAATCATATCAAGGCGTTAAATTACATTACTTAAATCATATTTACTCTATTTGTGAAATAAAATTCTTATGTACTTAAATAGAAAACAAAACAAAGTGACAATAAAATTAGGCAACGAGAACACCCAAGTAGAGAAAACTGTGCCAAGAGAACAGAATCTCAGAGAACAGGTCTCATTACAGACATTATGTGTCATTTGAAAGGAGTGTGTTTTCAATATTAAACATTAACACAAGTCGCTAATCACCATCTTTACTACAAGACATGAAATAGCACATTTTCAGAAAACTATGACTACGGAGTTCCAGTTCCAGCTGAATTTCTTGCTCAAATGAAATAATTCAAATATTCTATAGTTAACTGAAATGCAAAACAAAGTCCTTATTTCCTTAATAGAAAATTCAAGATATAATTCATACTAAATATATAGCTTTAACTGTGATTCACATACTAAAACAACACTAAATTTTAAATTAGAAAATTAATATTTCAGTTATTACAAAGAGCCATGACTACCTTTGTTTCCTATAATACGTCAAATTTAGAGGATAATGAAATAAAAATATAAAGATACAGAAAATAAATTTGAAATTGTTTTGTTCAAGGTAGCTTTTATCAACAATCAGCAACTTCTGGTATTAAGGGTTTATAATTCAGCTGAAAGGGTTGGGACAAAAACCAGGGTAATATATATGGTACCCTGTGAGTTAGAAAAAGACCCCCTCTGAAATGGCATATGAGAAAAAAGACAGCTTTTCTTCCTCTAGGATGTATTTCAGCCCTACTTATCTCAAGTCAGGCATTCTTGTATGGGGCACACCCAGCACAATGACCTATACTGGCAGCTCTATACTGACAAAAAGCTTCAGAAGGGATTCCCCTGCCCCTGGCAAGTCTAAGAAACCACAGAGGAGATTAGTCATCCATGACTTAAGAAATTCATACAAAAAGAAGAGAGGGGGCAGGGGAGGGGGACACAAGGAGGAAGAAAGGTTCCTCCTTTTATTGTTTGTCTTCTGCTGGCAATAAATAACCTTTACATGGTTATTTATAGGCCATTTTATTCCAAAATAATTTAATGTGACTTAGAGAAATATGAATAGCAGAACAGATGCTTTCAAAATATAAATTAATATGAATAAAGGGAAAATAAAGGGAAGCAAGAAAGATGAAACACAAGGTAAACTTGAAATACAGAAACACCTATCATAAGGTCTTGCCTTAGATGTAGGTGGTTCAGCTCTGAGCTTCCTAGCAATGAAAGTAAAGTGGAAAACAAGACTAAATTACAAAATTTTAGGGGCACCTGGGTGGCTCCACCGGTTAAGCAACTGCCTTCGGCTCACATTATGATCCTAGGTAACTGGGATAGAGTCCAGTGTCATGCTCCCTGCTCAGTGGAGAGCCTGCTTCTCCCTCTCCCTCTGCCCTTACCTAACAACCCCTCCACGCTTGTGCTCTCCCTCTTGCTCACTCTCATTCTAGCTCAAATAAATAAAAATCTTAAAAAAAACCCAAACCATCAAATTACAAAATTTTAATTCTCTGTAAGATGTGTTACAAATAAGCACCAAAGCTTTTCCTAGTACTCAGAATTGAGAGAAATTTCTTTTATACTTTTCAATGACGTAACACTGGACAATAAAATAATTTTTTCAACAGCACCTTTACAGAAATTAAATAACAAATTTCATACTAAAGATTATTTTAACATTTCCTCAGCGCAAGCTGAGGTCATAACTAATGAAAAGTTATCCAGAAAATATGCCATCTTGCTAGGAAATCTTCTGTAATTTATCTAATCTGGGTTTTTAAACAAACACTAACAATCCCCAGGATCTTTAGTTAAATTCAAAGTCCACTTTCATATTCCAAATTCATACTTCATTTTCTAAATTCAGATTCTTCTGCTGGATGAGTAAAAATGGGCATGCAAGCTATAACTGTGTTTCCAGAGCAAATGAAAGAGAAGACACTGGTAGTTAGGGAAGTCTAGACACTTAAAAGGGAACTTCTCTTTTTTACTTAAAACAGTTCCTCTCGTCTTTCTTAGTGACTTTCTATAATCCTGCTCGATTCAACAGCCTGAAAACCCAATCTATGGTGACTTTTATTCCTCTTCAGTTTGATATTTCTAACCATGGTAAAGAAATCTGACTTAGGGTTTCTAGATTCCTATGTTCTCATTCAGTCTGCACCAGTCTGGATTCATTTTAGAGCCTGAATCTTTGCATACTTTCATAGCATATGCTTTTTATATTATTGGTAGGTGGGAAAAGATGGCTGTAAAATTACTATAAACAGAATCCCTCTCATTTTGTTACACAAGAAATACAAGGTTGGCAATGGTAGCATCTCAGTATACCATATATGTGAACTGAATACTACTACTAAAATTTAACAACGCTATAACCTGATTTTCACATGTGGCAAATAAGTAGGAACAAATCCTATTTTCCACTGTAGCTGGGTTCGTCGCTTCTCTGTCTCCAAAGATGCCAAGTTGATGTTCTGTTTCCCAGTTCTTCTCTATCTCATTATCAGTTTAGATCTTAGCACTTTCAGAATGCTTCTCTCTCACAGCCTGACTGGGCCCATAAAACCTTTTTCTAGCTGATTTAGCTCTGTATTATTCTCTAATTATTTTAGGGATCTCCTTTACTAGATTTTGAAATTCTTCATTTTATATTACTCACTATGAAGCATAAAATGCAAACACCATAAGTACAAATTAACTTATGCATTAATAAACTGCTGTACATATTTATTACAGCTCATGTTTGTTCAACATGACCAGGATATTTATTAGGATTGCATCAAGTGAGCCAGATGCCAATTTTTACCATACAGGTAATTTCTTTTTTCTTTTTTGTGAGAGAGAGAGAGAGAGAGAACAGTGGGGTGGAGTGGTGCAGATGGGCAGAGGGAGAGGGAGAGAAAGAATCTTAAGCAGGCTCCCTGTCCAGAACAGAGCCCAATGTGGGGCTCAATCTCACAACCCTGAGATCATGACCTGAGCCAAAATACAGAGTCAGAAGCCTAACTGAGCCATCCAGGCGCCCTATATAGGTAATTTCTAAGTGGTATATAGAATCAATCCATATTAAATCAAAACTTAGACTTTTCTACTTTCAAGATGGTCAAAAGAATTTTAATTGTAAGAACAACTTGAGAACACTACCAAAAACCAAACAGATTTTATATAATTGTCAGACCTTAAAATGACCAAAATTGAATAATGACTGTGTCCAATATAGTTTGATCCATATTTGAAATCATATATGTAACCCAAAGAGTCATGCAGCTTACTCCCTTATTAAATGAACTTTTCCAATGTGTAGCCACCAAAACTGGTTATTTCTGAATTTCCTATTTTACGAAAATTCAGTCTTAGTTTAGTAATCTCAATGTACAATTTTTGTTATTGCAAAAAGTAGCAGTATTGGGCACCTGGGTGGCTCAGTCGGGTTAAGCCTCTGCCTTTGGCTCAGGTCATGATCCCAGGGTCCTGGGATCAAGCCCCATATTGGGCTCTCTGCTCAGAGGAGAGCCTGCTTCCCCCTGTCTCTGCCTGCCTCTCTGCCTACTTGTGATCTCTCTCTCTGTCAAATAAATAAATAAAATCTTAAAAAAAAAAAAAGGTAGCAGTATTTACATTTGGCATAATATGTACACCTGCTTAACATTTTTCTTGCAATAAGAAAAAGCACTCCTAACATTTAAAAATATGTTAGAAAGCATATGCTTAAGAAACTTATATTAATTAGCATCTTAAATCAATCAAGATTATATTCTAGTCATTTAAAAAGTTATAGGATAATTAAAATGGTTACATTATTAACCACCTTATAATTGTTTACCTCAAAGAACAAAAGTAGGAAACATAGCTATCATATAAATTGAAAAGCTTTCAAACAAATTTAACAACAAAAGAAAGAATATAATTCGATTTTCTTTCTTTTCCTAAAAAGCAAACTGGAAAGAGTAAACCAAAGAAAGCTACAAATATATATATTTTCATTTATTGCAACATAACAGATACACACAGAGTCTGTGAGAATACAATATTCATTTTGCTGCAGAAGAACAGACATTGCATAACAATGAGATTTGCTAATGAAATCAACCATCAACCTGGAATACATATGTATTAAACCAAGACCTCAGTGTCATTTTCTTTTTGCATCGTTTGTTCTTTCTTTCATTTTTTTCTTGACCTTGTCAGTATTTTTGTCCTTTAGATTTCAGAACTTTGGTAAAGCAAAATCAAGACTATAATACTATAGTGTAATGCTTTTTATTCATCACATTTATTTTTAATGTAAATTCCAATTGTTCTGCTTCTATCAGCACTATTAATGTACCTCTGGAAAAAAAAAATCAATGGATGCTACCAGAAGAAACAAAGGAGGTTTATTTCTATACAAAATAATTGGATCAGGTCTGACAAAAACTTTTTTCAACATTTGACATAAATTCCAGATGACAACTTTTATAGCAATGTTAGTGCTTAATTACTTAATAAAAAATTTTAAAAATTATATATATACATACATATTTTAAAGATTTTATTTATTTATTTGACAGAGAGAGAGCGAGCAAGAGAGCACAAGCAGCGGGAGCGGCAGAAGGATAGGGAGAGGCAAGCTCCCCGCTGATGAAGCGCTCCATCCCAGGACCCTGGGATCATGACCTGAGCTGAAGGCAGACTTAACCAACTGAGCCACCCAGGCACCACCACCCCCAAATTATATATTTTAAAGTCACTTTTGTAATAATATAAATCCTCCAGCAATTTCTTCTACTGACAGTAATTAAGTAAAATAATGTAAGGCTGATATATAACTATCAACATGCAAATTATTCTAAAGCTTTTAGATTAAAATCATAATTTTTCTCCCCAAAATACTCTGCTATCCTGGTATACAAAGTTAATCACCAATTTCCATTTATCAAAAGTAAATAATTCTGATAATTTTCTTAAAAATTTATTTTAATTTATGATTTAGTTATTATAATTTTCTATAAAAGTCCAAAAGACTAGGAACAAATTTGATATTATATATGTTTTTAAAAAAGCATTAATGTCTTTCAGAATTGATTTATATCTTTTTTAATATAAGCTATTTAACTAAGTGACTATCCATCCTATTGGCTGACTATGTACACAATTAGATTTTCAATTCATGTGTGGTACAGATAAAATTAACAGCCTAACCTGCTGTGGTATATAATTGCTACTAATTCATGATAATAACAACTTATAAAAATAGCAATACTTATACAAACTAAAACAACCTCAGTCAAATAAAATTTAGGTTTTCTATTTTTATTTGTGCAATACCTTAATATTTAACCTCAAACAATATCCTGCAAAATAACAGAAGTCAGCAAGTATTACAGTTATGTTGAAAAAGTAAACGAATGTTCCTTATTAAATTTAAATTCTCTGAAAGTTGCCACTGACGGTCTAATAGTTTTCCAGACTACTTTAAAAACCATGAAGTATGATTTTAAGCAAAGAATCACATAATTACAGAACAATGATTAATCCACACACAAACTATTTCCCTTAAAAAACCCAGAAATTTTTATTAAAGTGACAAAATATAAATTAAGACTACAGAGAAATAGTTTAAACAAATGTCTTTGGCAATACGGAAAACCTACTTTCACTAGGGCAAAGAATCCTAAAATGCAGTGATAGACTTTAGAAGGTCATCTAGCTCCCTGTGACTCAAGTATGGTCCAGAGACCAACACTGCAATTGCTTCTTAGAAATAAAGACTTTCAAGCCCCAGCTCAAACCTACTGAATCAGAATCTTAGGTACCTTAGAATTTAAGAAGGCATGACCTAGAATATTCTTCAGCCTACCTAAAAATTTGTATACCAATTCCAGTGACTTCTGATATTCTAACAACTCGTCAAAAATCCATATTAAAATGCAGATTATTCAAAGAATAAACAATTTACTTGTCATACTCAAAGCCCATTACCTACCATTTGCTTAATTACTTGAAGTCTCATATTCATATGGACTACTGATTTGAAATTTGTGGTAATAAAAGAAAAAGGGGAGAGGAATAATATCGTCTTTGTAAAATCTTTGAAAGTATTAAATAAATGGAAGTATTTACAGTTTCTTAGAAATTATCTTAAATTTTTCAGCAGAAGGGTCCTTTCTTAAATAGAAATCTATGAGGAAGCCCAGTATAGTAAAAAAATAAATGAAGGCCTGTCTTTGGAGCAGGGGAGGCACCCAACAGTAGCCAAGGCATCTCAACAGAACTACCTCAGAGTATAGTTTGAAAAACACTGCTTTAAGGAAACTACTTAAGAGTCTAAATACAAGCTGAACAATTCATATATCACAAATAAAGTCGGCCATTCATCAAAGTTAGTCATAAAGATCACTATATACAGACCTATTGCTTAATTTATTCTTTGATGTTTCAAACTCAGAACACTAGATAAAATTACATAATTAAGCATTTTATTCTTACTCAAATTGATTTTCCTCCAAATTGTTCTAATTGATGAAACTAGATTTAATTTATATGTGATCTTTAATATAATTGTTTTAGTTAATAGTGTGCCTACCATATACAAGACATTGTGGTAAGTGCTAAAAGGGCAATATAGATGAACGGACAAAATATTCTACTTATCAGACCCTAGAAGGGTTAAGACAAATATATGGAATATAATAAGTGCCATAAAAGCAATGTAAGTATCAAAGCATAATGAACTGAGAACTTCAGAAAAGGCTTCATGAAAGGTGACACCTAAAGTAGACTCTGAAAAGTGTGTAGGATTTGGAAAGGCCAAGATGGCCAGGTGGAGGAACTGGAAAAAAGGGCTTCATAAGGGTAGGGAAGACATACACTGCGAAGCAGAAGCTGAAAAGCACTACGTATATTTGAAGAATAGCTTGAGGCAGCTTGCAAGCTCCCTAACAAAAATCATGAGTTGTTCATTTCATAGGAGTACTACCCACAGAACTCAAGTTTTAACATACCTGTATAGCATTGTAAGAGCATTAAATATGTTTGAATGAATTAATCAATAAATGAGTGTAATCTAGTGTGGCTAGTATATAAGGCATGTATAGAAAATTGTGGAAGATATGGCTGAAAAGGTAGTTTAGGACCTTATTGGAGAAAACATTAAATACCATATTAAGTACTAAATTTAACACTGTGAATAATGGTAAACTATTTGCATTAGAAATATTGATGTAACAGGGCACCTGGCTGGCTCAGTTGGTGGAGTATATGACTCTTGATCTTGGGTTTGTGAGTTCAAGGCCCACATTGGGTGTAGAGATAACTTAAAAATAAAAATCTTTTTTTAAAAAAAGAAATATTGATCTAATAGGATGGATTGGAGCAGGAAGAGAATTCCAATAGGGATACTGCAATATTCATTCTGTTGCAATAATTTAGCCAAGAGGTAAGGGACTATGGTTGTGGCAGTAGAGTCAAATTCAAAGATGAATATGAAAGATAAGGAAAATCTTTTTTTTTTTTTACTTTTAGTGGTCAAAGTAGAGCAAGAAATAAAAAAATTTATATTATAGAAGTAAAATCTATTGGACTTCATAGGAGGTTCTTTATAGAGGGAGTGGGAAGGCAAAAGTTAAGGAAATCCAAAGGTTGGCAAGAATGTAGAGTAGGAAATCTCTTATGTACTGCTTGTGTAAACTGGTATGACCACTGTAGAAAACATTAAGCAATATGTACTAAAATCAAAGCTGTATATAGTCTATATCACAGCAATTCCACTCTACAGATATAATCCAGAAAAATTCTCATACATGTGGGTAAGGAGACATATACAAAAATGTAAAATCACACTGTTATTTTTATAATGAAATATTGGAAAATGAATAAATTAAAAGGTTGTAGAATGTTTACATAATAAAATAGTATACAGCAGTTAAAACAAATGACCTAGAGCTACACATACTAACACAGACATATATCTCTAATATACAAACACTACCACTTGAGGAAAGCAACGTTTTGTTTACTTACTTCTATTTATCATTTTATTTAAGACAGGACAATCCTAAATAAACCAGTTAAGAACGGAGAAAATGGATATATTTTATGAATGATCAATGAAACAAGTCTCTAGAGAACAAAGAAAAGGAAAAAAAGTGAAAAAAAATCATGAATAAACTCTTAGGTTTAATGTGGAGGTGAAGTAGTTTTTTGTTTGTTTTTACCAGGACTTATTATATAACTGGAAGTTTGTGCTTTCTGACCACCTTCACCCATTTTGCGCCCCCCCCCCCACCTCTGGCAAATACCTCTGCCTAAACTATTGCAACAGAATGAATATTGCAGTATCCCTATTGGAACTCTCTCCCTGTTCCAATCCATTCTAGTAGATCAATCTTTCTTTCTTTTTTTTTTTTTAAAAAAGATTTTTATTTTTAAGTTATCTATACACCCAGTGTGGGGCTTGAACTCACAACCCTGAGATCAAGAGTCATATACTCCACCAACTGAGCCAAATACCTCTTGTATCTATGAGTTTGATTTTTTGTTTTTTTGTGTTTTGGGGTTTTTTGTTTGTCTTTTATTTTAGATTCCATATATAAATGAGATCATACAGTATTGGTTTTTTTAGTCTCACTTATTTCACTTAGCACAATACTCTCAAGGTCTATCCATGTTGTTACAAATGGCAGGATTTCCTTTTATGGCTGAATAATATTTCATTTTATAAAAATACTACATTTTCTTTACCCATTTATCAATTGATGGACACTTAGGTTATTTCCTTGTCTTGGCTATTGGAAGTAATGCTGCAGGGAACATAAGGCTGTGAGGTAAAGTTTTTCTTCAGAGATGAATGGAGAGGTAGAAGAAAACAGATAAATTTTTTTTAACTTTTCATTTTGAAATAACTATATATATATAGGATGCTGCAAAAATAGTACAGTGAAGTCCCATTTACTCATCACCCAGTCTCCACCAATGATTATACTTTACATAACTGTAGTGCAATATCAAAACCAGGAAACTAACTACAATGTATATGTATAGTTCTGTCATTTCATCATATGTGTAGATTCATGTAAGCAACACTGCAATCAAAATACAGAAATATTCTATCACCACAAAGATCTCTCTCATGTCACTCCTTTACAGTCACACCCAAACTCCTCTCCTCCACCATCACTAAACCCTGGTAGCCACTAATTTGTTCTTAATCTCTATAATTTTGTCTTTATATAAATGGAATCATAGTGACTTGAGATTGGCTTTTTTCACTCATCTGAATGCCCTTGAGGTCTATCCAATTGTTATGTGTATTGATAATTGAAACCTTTTTATTGCTGCGTAGCATTGCACAAAATGGACACACACTATACTGTATTTGGCCATTCACTTACTGCAAGACATTTTCCTTGTTTCCAATTTTGGCTGTTACAAATAAAGCTGCTATGAACAAATATGTACATTTTGCTGGGATGAATGCTCAGGAATGTGGTAGTTTGGTCATGTAGTAAGGGTATGTTTAGTTTTTGTTGTTGTTTTAATGGGTTTTTGTTTTTTGGGTTTTTGTTTTTGTTTTTTTGAGAAACTGCCAAACTCTTTCCCAGAGTGGTTGTACCATTTTATATTCCCAGAAGCAATGTATAAAAGTTCCATTTCTCCACATCCTTGCCAGCATTTGATATATATCACTATCTTTTATTTTGGCTGTTCTGACGCATAAGTAGTGATAGCTCATTTTTGCATTTCCCTAATGGCTAGTGATGTTGAATGTCTCTACATGTATTCAACTGGTATCTCTACATTCTCTTTGGTGAAATGTTTCTTCATCTCCTTGCCTATTTTCTTTCTTTCTTTCTCTTTCTTTCTTTCTTTCTTTCTTTCTTTCTTTCTTTCTTTCTTTCTTTCTTTCTTTCTTTCTTTCTTTCTTTCTTTTCTTCCTTCCTTCCTTCCTTCCTTTCTTCCTTCCTTCCTTCCTTCCTTCCTTTCTTTTTTTAAGATTTTATTTCTTTATTTGACAGAGAGAAAGCGCACAAGCAGGCTCTCTGCTGAGCAGGGAGCCTGTAACAGGACCGACTCGGGGATCACAACCTGAGCCGAATGCAGTCACTTAACCGACTGAGCCACCCAGGTGTCCCTCCTTGCTCATTTTCTAATCAGACTGTTGACATTCTGACTGTTGAGTTTGAGAGTTTTTATATTCCTAAGATATGAATACTTTGTCAGATATGTGGTTTTCAAATATTTTCTCCTAGTATATAGTGATGAAAGTATTTTCATCACTTTCACAGGATCTTTTGCAAAACAAAAGATTTTAATTTTTATAAAGTATAATTTATTGATTTTTTTCTTTTATGGATTATGCTTTTGTGTCATGTTTAAGAACGCTTCACCAAATTATGTCCCATAGATTTTCCCTTATGTTTCCCTCTGAAAGTTTGATATATTATATTTAATTTTAGAGTCAAAACATATTTTGAACTAGGAAAAGGGGAAATTAATAAATCTGATAAATCAGAAGGTTTTCATTTAGTAAACAGTTAATTTCAGCATTTATTTAGTATCCACTTAAAGTATGAAGCACTTAAGATAGATATAAGGTATTGAATCTAGAGAGTGAATAAACACATATTTTTATTTTATTCTTTTTTTTTTATTCTTTTAAGTGCTTTGACAGAATTATACATCAGTGCACCTGACTTACCCAGGAAGAACTTAAGAGTGTTCTTGGGGAAAATTACATCTGTTCTAAACTTAAGAGTAGAAGAATTAGGCTAGTCACAGGAGGAAGGCTGTGCCAGGAAGAGATAATAGACAAAACAAGGCAGAAGAATATACCCATTGCACTTTTAAGCTAGTATGCATGGTCTTAAAGTTGGAGAGACCTAAATATGAGAGATTTAGGCCAAATTTTGGGTGTAGGCAGGAGACAGATTATGGAACATTTCATATGCCATGCAAATGAGATTAAATTTTATTCTGTGTGATGGCAAGCTAGTAAATTATTTTAAGTAGATGAATAATCTAGTTAGATTTGTGATGTCAATTAAATTGTCACTGAGAGGATGATGAATCTGGACACAGCAAGACTAAGGGCAGAGTCACCAGTTGGGAGGCTACAGTGACAGCCCAAGTAAGGCATGATGCAAACCTACATAAAAATTTAGGCATTATGAATAGAGAGGAAAGGATGGATTTGAGAAATATTTAAAGAAAAAAAATGTAGTCTTTGCTGAAAAAGCAGGAAGGGAAAGGGGTTGGCTTAAGGTAAAGAGAGAAGTTATGAAATAGCATTTATAGAAAATCCTTTTATTAACCTTTAGCTAACCTGTAGTCTTGGATAACACAGTATTTACCACAGCAATGAAAAACACAAGTCCCATAAGATGCTCTTTGAAGAAAGAGTCAAACAAGTTAGAGATTCACAAAACTTATTAGCACATTAAAAGATGGACAGAAACGGTAGTTAAACAAATTTTGTCATTCTGTTCAACATTAACCCTATGTTTCCTAAACTTATTTGACAGAATTTTTTTTTTTCATGCAATACTCACTCCCTACAACCAATGCTCTATCTACTAAGACTACTTTGGTGATTCTTGGTTTAGTAAAAATGTGGGCTTTAGTTAAGCTTAGAACATAATTTTTTTTAATCTTCTCTTTAAAAAAAAGAATTAAATCTTAAATGTAGGTTTATGTGAAATTTCTTCAACTTCATTTATCATTCTCCATTGCTCATTCCACTTCAGTCGTGCTCGTTCCATATTGTTCTTCAATTATTTCAAGCATAGTCTTCATTAATGTCTTTGCATTTACTGCTTTCTTTGGGATAGTCCTCACTCAGATATACGTGTGCCTTGTTCCCCCCATTTTCTTAAGATCTCTGTTAAACTGTCATCTTATTAAATAGGCCTTCACTGACCACTCTGTAACAAATACTAATTCCACAGTCCTTGCACTCATAACCCTTAATTTGCTTTATCTCTCTTCAGTGTTTGTTGCCATCTAACATATTGACTATCAATTTATTAAGTATTATCCCTTTTGCTCACAGGTTGTAAGCCCCATGAGTGCAGAGTCTGTTTTGCTAACTGCCTTATCCCCAGCACTTGCATGTACTAAGCACTCAATAATTAGTTGTTGAATTATTTAGTAATCACCACTTAACTTCTATCTGAGGTTATTTACTTCATATTGAAGTAAATAATGGGGGCGCCTGGCTGGCTCAGTTGGTAGAGCACACAGCTCTTGATCTCAGGATTGTGAGTTCGAGCTCCATGTTACTTAAAAAAAATAGTAATAAAAGAAAATAATAAAATAAAGTATATAATTGGTGATACACCTACATATCAACATGTCCATTAATAGGAATAGTATTCTCCTAAGTATGATGTTAAGAATCAAATATTTTTTTTTAAAGATTTTATTTATTTATTTGATAGAGAGCGAGAGATCACAAGTAGACAGAGAAGCAGGCAGAGAGAGAGGAGGAAGCAGGCTCTCTGCCAAGCAGAGAGCCCGATGTGGGCCTCGATCCCAGGACCCTGAGATCATGACCTGAGCCGAAGGCAGAGGCTTTAACCCACTGAGCCACCCAGGCGCCCAAGAATCAATATTTTTTAATGCCCACATTCTATCTACTAAGGTCTGAACAGTTTTATCCAAACAAAACTTATAAACAAAACCAAAAATTTACTTCAAGATTTTGGAAGGTTCAAGGGCGCCTGGGTGGCTCAGTGGGTTAAAGCCTCTGCTTTCGGCTCAGGTCATGATCTCAGCGTCCTGGGATCGAGGCCCACATCGAGCTCTCTGCTCAGCAGGGAGCCTGCTTCCTCCTCTCCCTGTCTCTCTGCCTGCCTTTCTGCCTACTTGTAATCTCTCTCTCTGTGTCAAATAAATAAATAAAATCTTTAAAAAAAAAAAAAAGATTTTGGAAGGTTCAACACTAACCTTTCAAATCTGTCTCCTAATCAAAAACATTTGTAAAATTATTGTATAACTTCATCTTTAGAAAATGCACAGACATCACTCTGTAAAATTATTGTCAAATTTCTCTCAAACTGCGCTTCTTTAGATACTGGCTTACAAAAGACTCCAACTGGAAGCACTTGAATGTAGCAACCTTGACCCTCTAAAGCAAAGGGTCCTCTTCTAATGGACAGTGATTCCTTTCTATAACTTCAGCAGTTGTCATATGCTTTAGTAGATTTTAGGTGTGTAATGTGCTTCCACATTCAATTTGAGTCATGATGTACTCTTTAACATAGGTCAGCTGTTCAGCTGAACACACTCTGCATGATAATATACTCTCATGATGGAGACCTATATTCCATTAAAAACTAGAAGAAATTCTCACAGATACATGCAACACTTTTTCAAAATATCTCACTATAAAACCCTTAAATATTTTAATATATAATGTATTCATATTTATTCATATTATTCATATTTTAATATGAAATGCAATATTTCTAAAAGAACAGACTTTGAGAAATACTCAAATAAGTCAACACAATGTATATATTTGAATTGGTTCTGATTTAAACAAAATATTATTTAAGTATGTTCTTATCAAGGACTAAGAAGAACGTTCATGCATACATAACTTTATAACCCAGGTATAAACTCTCCATTCAACAAAAATTCTTCTATACTGTAATCTAGTGATGACAGACTAAAATAAAAAACTTGAATTCTTTTAAATAAAAGTATGTGCAATTGAATAGTAAATAAAAGTCACTAAAATAATATACTCTTATGCTATAAGTAGGTATACGTTGTGGTATTCTATGTTTTATTTAAAGACAATAGTTTCTTTTACCTTTATAACAAAAGACACTTTATATGTATAAAAAGAAATAATCTAACAGTTACCTAGTGTTTTTCATGAACTAGTTTGGTTACCTTGGTTAAGTTAAATCAGTCTCTGGGACTTGGTCTCTTCATCTGTAAAATGAGGGAGTTTGTGCAGGATTTCTAATATACTTTCTAGCTTTAATATTCTGTGATTCTAAAAAATTAATTTTCCCAGTTAAACTCTATTGTTTTTAGTCCTGTAAACTAACTGAGAAATACTTCTGATACCAAGGAATGCACATTCCCTTAAAAGCTTATTTCTTTAAAATCTAGATAATAAAACATATTTATGTTTCTCTATAATTAAACACCTCAATTTGTACTGAAATATGATAAGTACTGTTTATCTACTTTAGGTGAATAAAAGCTGAGGACAATTTATTAGAGCATAAGAAAGACTTCTGAATACTAGAAGGTCACAGCCTGAGTGCTGAGCTGCTAGCAAAACATCTATGATGCTCCAAAGCTGCCATTTTTCTTCCTTGACAAAGACTCCATCTGCCACTGAGCCATTTACGGCCTCCAAGTCAGAATATCAATGATTTCCAACCATTCTGCAAGCCTGCTTTCACCTTGACATCACCTCTGTAAGCCATCTAAAGCAGATGATACATATATCCCAAACTATAAGCATGAAGCCCATGCTTTATTCACCTGATAGGTATTTAAGCTTCCCTCTAATGTACCATTTTTATTCATGCTGAGTTGAAAAGAATTATAAAGTGTATATATTTGCTGTAATTCTTATTGCATTACATACATGCCCTAAATTAAATATATTCATAAAACTTTAAAACTTGAAAAGACTGTACTACGTACGGAGTGTTCAGTAATGGCTTAATAACTAAGACAACAGAACTACATTATATTTATACATAATACAATCTGCTAGAAAATTATTTCATATAATTCCTTAGAAATTGGAAACATTAAACTAATGAAGAAATGTTGGTAAAATTTCTAGTTTTGTACTTAAATCAATGTTCTTAATATTGTAACAAGTGAAACCCATCTATCTTGTAATAAGAGAGCCAGAGCATTTTTCAATTATATTTTTGTTATTTCCTACTATTTTTTGTTTGTTAAAGTATTAGAAATAGACCCAAACTTCCAAGAACTATTAAAAACCCTTCTTTCCTCTCTTTTAAATAAAAGCAGTACAATCCTTGGTCATTAGTATTTATAATAATGGAAATAATAACCTTATTTAAAATATTAATTTTATCAAAGCAATTCTTTATAAAATAAAGATTCAGTCAAGACCTATTACATGCAAAACATTAAGGGGACTACAAAAAAATTTGAAACAAGATTCTTGGCTTCATGTAGCAGAAATTATATATGAACTCATGAAAAAGCACCTAAAAAGACAAGGCACTTTACAGTGAAAAGAAGAGTGTTATACAGGAAGGAATTCTGGATTACAGGTTAGGAAACTGGAGTCTAATTACATCTCTACTCTGAACCTCCCAAGGGCTTATGTTGGCCATTTAGCTCTAGGAAAACTATTTACCCAACTATAAAGTGAGGTGACTAGAATAGGTGACATCTAAAGTCTCTTCTTGCTGTAGCACTCTATTACAGGATACCATGAGTCTAGATGTCAAATGATTACAGACACTAATTGACCCTAGATTTTAAGTGGCATCCCATTTAGGTAAATGTGGCTTGTATTAAAAAGGAAATGAGACTTGGGCTTGACTTGAAGGATGTCTAACATTTGAATATATATGCAGAGGTAGAAAAAAAAATGTTCCCAAAAAAAGCAATAGGATAAATAAAGGTGTGGAAAAAGGAATCATGATTTCATATGTGTTACTGTGGCAATGTTATCCACAATGTGTGAGAAGAGGAAACACGATACTGGAGAGACAGAGAAACTAGAGAAACATCTAAACATGACCTAACAGGCTGGTGGTGGGAATGAAAGAAAAACAAAGAAGGCAAAAGGATGCAAAAGATAATGAAGCCAGAGCACAGGCACTTTTAAGTTTTGATCTAGAGCCAGAGGAAGGAGAGCAATCCAACATGATACCAGGATTCATATACTGATGTGGGAAATGGTAATACTATTAACAGAAAGAGGCCTGAAATGTGATCCTCTTTCTAAAATAACATGAAAAAAAAAAGAATACATTAAAAAGAAATAAAGTCATCTAATTTAAAGAAAAATAACACTGAACTGGAAATTAGACACTGATGCTGTACTCTGCCATGAACTGGCTGTGTAACATAGAGCCAGTCGCTCTAAGGTTTGGTTTTACAAAATGAAAGTACTAGACTTAAATGATTTTGAGATTCTTTTCAGTTTTATATAGAACACGCAACTTAATTTCTGAACAAATTTGAAGTTGTAGAGGCAAGGGATCTCCTGAAATAGTCTTAATCCAGACTGATTGAAGATTTTGCATTTTTTGTACATATGAAAAGTTAAGATATACAAAGTACTTCATCCAAAAATAATAAGTATGGTTATTTTCACCTAATGGGTACAACCCCAAACACAACTGCCCCAAACTATAGACAGAAGACAAAATTTCAGAAAACCCTGCATTTCTTTTCTTTTTTTTTTAAAGATTTTTTTTTATTTTATTCATTTGACACAGAGAGAGAGATTACAAGTAGGCAGAGAGGCAGGCAGAGAGAGGAGAGAGGAGGAAGCAGGCTCCCTGCTGCGCAGAGAGCCCGATGTGGGCCTCGATCCCAGGACCCTGGGATCATGACCTGAGCCGAAGGCAGCGGCTTTAACCCACTGAGCCACCCAGGCGCCCAGAAAACCCTGCATTTCTGATCCTGCATTAATCATTGGCTAATTCATTAAATACCTGTTACTAGGAACTAAGGGAAAGGCAAAAGAAGATATGGTTTCCATGTTTAAGCATGTAATAACTTTATTAGTGAGATAAAATGAACACAGGTGAAACAATAAAAAATTGCCTTTTGATGTAGACTAATCCACCAAAAAATTCATTCCTTAACATCACTTCACAGGGGAGATGAATTCTGAAGCATAAACTGAAAAACTTATTTGATATGAAATTTGGTTAAAGGAGAAAATACTTTTAGAGTGTTTCCTTCAACAAGAAAGGCCATAACCAAATTAAAATTTTATTCATATTTCAGTTATTTTTGCACAATGATTATTTTTAATATCAAGAAAAACTTCCTACTTATTATGAAGTCATGACTCAAAATATATGGAGGATTTATAAAGTATGCTCCTAGAAGGATATGTCAAACAAACAAAAAAAAGATAAATTTTTTCTAAGCATTAAACTATAATCTAGATCATATTCTAAAGTACTCTGTATTCCATAACTAATTTTAAAATTAGTTGATAACTTTAATTTTTTTAGGAAAGTAAATTTAACACACATAAAAAAGAAGGAAGTTAATTTCTAGTAACTCAACTTGTTTTTTCCATTAAATATGCTTATAATAAATAATTAAAACAGCATATCAGAACTTATTACTCATTTTCTTAAGTTTCATTATTTAAGTAATCTTTTTTTTTTTTAAGATTTTATTTATTTATTTCACAGAGGGAGAGAGATCACAAGGAGGCAGAGAGGCAGGCAGAGAGAGAGGGGGAAGCAGGCTCCCCGCTGAGCAGGGAGCCCGATGCGGGCCTCGATCCCAGGACCCTGAGATCATGACCTGAGCCGAAAGCAGAGGCTTTAACCCACTGAGCCACCCAGGCGCCCTATTTAAGTAATCTTTACAGCCAACTTGGGTTTCAAAAGCAAGACCCCAACATCAAGAGTACCATGCTCCTCCAACTGAGCCAGTCAAATGACCCAGAGCTTATCACTCTTAATTCTCAGTACTTAACACTATAATCAGTTGTAGGTATAATATAATTGCAGGTCCCACACACATTAGAATATGGTAAATTTTTCTTCTTTGGCATAAATACTTCCACGTACTCACTGACTTTGATCTCCAAAATTACTTCTTTTTAAAATATCCTTTTTTTTTACTTGAAGAGTATGAGGACTGAAAGTAAACTTGCTTTTAATTTGCCTATAAGTCTAATATTCAGTATGCTTAAATGACCACAGTACAGTGCTTAAAATAAGACAAAGAAAATGGGTTAAAAATTATTAGAGTGCTTCCTAAGAAAATGCAAGTACAACTTCAGATAATAATGAACCCAGCTCAGGGTGCCTGGGTAGCTCAGTTGGTTAAGCAGCTGACTCCTGATTTCCGCTCTGGTCACGGTCTCAGGGTAGTGAAATTGAGCCCTGCATCAGGCTCCACGGCCAGCGTGGAGTCTGCTTCTCCCTCTCCCTCTTCTCATCCCCCGGATTGTGCTCGTTCTCTCTCTCAAATAAATAAATAAACAAAATCTTTAATAAGATAAAAATAAAAAAATAATAAACCTAGCAGCTCTCTTCAAAGACATGAACATTCTCTTTTCATTATTAACATTTACCTAAAATAAATCAATTCTTTTTCTACCTCTCCAAGTAAAAGTCATGGTAAGAAGTGGCCTAGAGGTAGTGCAACTGTCCAGTAGATTCTTTAGTAAATGTTGATCATATCTTTGTGGCAAAGGTATAAATGAGTTACTGCTGCTATAGTGATTTGATAATTGCTTTGGTCTCCAAGTCTTCATACATTAATCCCTCTTTAAATAGCACTGTAGAGGGCGCCTGGGTGGCTCAGTGGGTTAAAGCCTCTGCCTTCGGCTCAGGTCATGATCTCAGGGTCCTGGGATCGAGGCCCGCATCGGGCTCCCTGCCCAGCAGGGAGCCTGCTTCCTCCTCTCTCTCTCTGCCTGCCTGTCTGCCTACTTGTAATCTCTCTCTCTCTGTGTCAAATAAATAAATAAATAAAATCTAAAAAAAAGAAATAGCACTGTAGAAAAGAACAATTAATAGAAAATAACTGGTTCACAATGTAGGTAAAATCATATACAAATTTGCTGACCACATGAGCAAATAACTACACAAAGACATTAAAATCTACTTACTCCAACAAATTGAAACTAGAAACAAATTTGAGGGGTTTATTTCTAATACTGTGAACAGACATATGTGAATAAAGGAGTTTTGTCCACAAAGAGCTTACAACTGAATACTGTAAGTTGAAACTTCTCAAGGAGTTTCACAAACTGTTTCAAAGTGTTTGTATTTTTAAATGAGGTGATAGCATGTTTAAATATCTCTTTATAATAACAAATAAAATAATAAATAACATAATAAAATAACATAAAAATAAATAAAACAATATAATAATAAAATAACATAATAACATAACATAGTAAGCAAAAACAAATAGGCTGAGAACCTTAAATGTATATCATGTGTGGTGGTAAGTGACAATCAGATGAGTGCTCATGATATTCAATCCCTATATCACACAGCTGAACACTGATAAGTTGCTATGATGGTTTTGATACTCTTTTTTACTTTTTTTTTTGTTGTTGTTAAAAAACAGAAGCACAGGGTGCTTTAGTAGGGAAATGAGCCAATGAGGACATAAAGTGATAATTTAGCAAAAAGAAAAGATAATCCCACTTACATTAGGTATTTGTAGTAGTCAAACTCACAAAAACAGCAAGTAGAATGGTGGTTGCCAAGGAATGGAGGTAGGAGGGAAACAGAAACTTGTTTAATGGCTATAGAGTTTCAGTTCTGCAAAATGAAAAAGTTCTGGAAACTGGTTGCACAACAATGTGAATATATTTAACACTACTGAACTGTACAATTAGAAATGTTAGCATGGCACATTTTGTGTTAAAAAAGATGGCTTTAGGTGCTTATACAGAGATGCCTGGACTTGAAAGTTGATAAAGTATGTCTTACATAATTAAAAATATAGTAAGATTGTGTCCCTTGCAAAATAGAAAGAAACAATTGTCTTTATATACTAAAAGATTATCAAAGATTATATTCAAATGATGATATTATATTTGTTAATGTACCAATCAACTATATAAAATTTTTACTGAAAACCAACTTATTAAAAGTTATGCAAAAACTGACTAGAGATTATACTTCCTGAAGAACTCTATAAGATTACATGTTATTAGAAAAAAGGTTTCGGATTTTAAAAATCTTAAAAGTGATGTAAGCAAACAAATCACAAACGACAACTAGATGCAATAATAAAAATATAATCAGGTTCTCCATTCTAGAGAGTAGCACAGTAAAAGAACTGATGTTTTAATCAATTTGGGAATGTAGAAAAATCTTACTGGAGAAGGAAATCAAATTTTAAGAATAAATAGTTATAAGAAAATCAACCGATATACTACATTAGTAGAATGAAGAGAGGGAAATCACATGAGTATCTCAGTTGACACAGAAGTAACATTTGAGAAAATCCATCATTCTTTCACGATAAAAAAAAAAATTCAGAAAACTAAGAATATAGAGGAACTTCCTCAGCATGAAAATGGAATTCCAAAAAACCCACAGCCAACATCAGACTAAATGGTGAAAGACTAAACGCCTTCCTCCTAAGATCAGGAAGAAGACAAGAATGACTGCTTTCACCACTGGTAGTTCTAGCCAGAGTAATTAGGCAAAAGAAAAAAGAAAGAGAGAGAGAGAGAGAGAGAGAGAAAGAGAGAGAGAGAGAGAAAGGGAGGGAGGGAGGAAGAAAGGAAGGAAGGGACATCCAAATTGGAAAGTAAAACTATCTCTATTTGCAGATGACATGATCCCAAAGATAAAAAAAAAAAAAACCCATCTAGCACTAATAAACAAATTCAGCAAAGCTGCAGAGTATAAGATGAACACACATGTATGCATACACACATACACACAAAATCAGCCATGTTCTATACACGAACAATGAACAATCCAAAAAATAATTAAGAAAACAATTTCATTTACAATAGCATCCAAAAGAACAAAATACCTAGGAATAAACTTAACCAAGGAGGTGAAAGATCTATACATTGAAAACTACAAAGCACTGTTAAAAAAAATTAAAGATGATTTGAATAAATGTAAAGACATCCAATGCTCATAGATTTTAAAACCTAGTATTTTTAAGATGGCAATACTACCTGCGGTGGTGTACAGATTCAATGCAGTTACTATCAGAATTCCAACAGCTTTTTTTCCTTATAGAAATAGAAAAATTAATCCTCAGATTTATGTAGAATTGCAAGTAGCCCCAAATAACCAAAATAATATTTAAAAAGTTAGAGGACACACACTTCACAATTTCAGAACTTAACTACAAAGCTACAGCAATCAAAACAGTGTGGCATTGGTGTGAGGCCAAACATACAACCAATGACACAGAACTGATAGTATAGAAATTAAACACATACATCTATGGCCAACTGAGTTTTGACAAGAACACCAAGACCATTCCATGGAAGAAAGAAAAGTGTCCTCAATAGATGGTGCTGGGAAAACTGGTATTTACGTGTGAAAGAACTAAGGTGGACCCCTACCTCACTATATATATGAAAATTAATTCAGAAAGGATTGGGCACCTGACTGGCTTGGTTGGTAAAGCACTGGAGTCTTGATCTCAGGGTTGTTAAGTTTGAGCCTTATGTTGGGTGTAGAGATTCCTCAAAAATAAAATCTTAAGAAAATGGATCAACAACCTAAACATAAATGAAATAATAAAACAACAGAAGAAACACAGTGGTAAATCTTTACAATCTTGGATTTGGCAATGGGTGCTTAAATATGATACCAAAAGCACAAGCAACAGAGAAAAAAACAGATCAACGGAACTTCAAAGAATTAAAATTTGGGGGGATCAAAAGTATTATTAAGAAAGTGAGGGCGCCTGGGTGGCTCAGTGGGTTAAAGCCTCTGCTTTCGGCTCAGGTCATGATCTCAGGGTCCTGGGATCGAGGCCCACATCGGGCTCTCTGCTCAGCAGGGAGCCTGCTTCCCCCTCTCTCTCTGCCTGCCTCTCTGCCTCCTTGTGATCTCTCTCCCGCTGTGAAATAAATAAATAAAATCTTTAAAAAAAAAAAAAAAAAGAAAGTGAAAAGACAATCTACAAAATAGGAGAAAATATTTACAAATCATATATCTAGTAAAGGTCTAATATCCAAAATATATAAAGAAGTCTTACAACTCAATGACACAAAGACAACAAACCAATTTAAAAATGAGCAAAATGTTTGAATATATATCCAAAGAAGATATACAAATGGTCAATAACCACTTGAAAAGGCACCCGAAATCATTAGCAATGTATGAAATGCAAATCGAAGCCACAATGAGGTACCACTTCACACCCACTAGTACGGCTATAATACTAAAAAAAAATACATAAATACAAATAACAAATATTAACAAGGAAATGAAGAAATTGGAAATATTACGCATTGTTGGTGGGAAAGCAAAATGATTCAGCTGCTGGGAAAAACAGTTTGGTGGCTTCTCCAACAGTTAAACAGAATTAACATCTAACTCAGCAATTCCGAATCCTCAAAAGGATTAAAAACAGGTACTCAAACAAGTACAAGTATACATATGTTCATAGCTGCATGACTCACAGTGTCAAAAAGTGGAACAACTCAAATGTCCATCAATGGACGAATAGATAAACAAATTGTGGTATATACATACAATGAGATATCATTCAGCTTCAAGTAAGAATGAAATACTAATACCCATTACAAGGTAGACAAACTTCCAAAACAAGTGAATGAAGCCAGAAACCTATATGAAGGCTTCATATATGTACTATTCCATCTATATTAAATCTTCAAAATAGGGAAATTCATAGAGACAGGATTCAACATGATGAATGTACTGAATTGTTCACTTATTAAAAATTTTTTAAAAAGATTTTATTTATTTATTTGACACAGAGAGAGAGATCACAAGTAGGCAGAGAGTAAGCAGAGGGAGAGGGGGAAGCAGGCTCCCAGTTGAGCAGAGAGCCCGACACATGGGACTCCATCCCAGGACCCTGAGATAATGACCTGAGCCGAAAGCAGAGACTTAACCCACTGAGCCACCCAGGCGCCCCAACTGTTCACTTTTAAATGGTAATTTTGTCATATGAATTTCACCTCAATAAAAAGAAAGCTTAAAAAAAAAGCAAATAAGACTTGATCAAGTTTTCTTCCAATGAGAAAAGAGAGGTACACCAGAGTTAAGAACATTTAAAAAATGCAAAAGGTCTTTTGTATGAGGGGAAGAAAATTGTGATTACTTATTACAGAGATCCTCTCTCAACTTTTTCCTTCTGTTCTCTTACTCCCTTCCCCCATCTCTTCCTCTTTCTCTCTCTCTATATATAAATAATATACATTATATATAAAAATATTAGAGAAATAAAGATTTTTCTCCTATAATCAGGTTTTACCTTCTGTCTTGGTCCTATAATGATTTCTCTCCTGTTTTCTACTTTCTCTTATTATTTTTTATGAGATGGCCTCTATGTTATCTTCTAATCCTTCTAAGTAAGCTTTACATTTGATATTTTAATTTCTAAGAGCTTTCTGGGTTTTGCCCACTCATTTTTTATAACAAAATCTTGCAACATTGACACAGCACATTGTCTTCTCTTACTTCTCTAAAGATATTAATCATACTAATTAAGTTTTCTTCCTCTTGTAGAGCCTCTGTTTCCTCTATTTTTTTTTCTATGTATCTCTTTAGGTCTTTGTTATTTCTAATACAGGCTTTCCTCAAATGTCTGATGACCCTTGCATATCCACTCATATTATAGAATGGAACATTAAAAACTCAGTTGGAAATTTTGTCAACTTGTATGAGGATTGTCAACTGTGGATTTCACCTGGCTAAGCCATTTCACTTGGGAATCCCTTTGATGTTTTTATCCTTAGGTTTTTCTTTAAGAGCCAACTTAGCAAAGGCAACCAGGAGATCAAAATATTCAATATATAATAAGTTTTCACTCAAACCCCATCTTCCTTTGATGTCCTTGCCCACAAAGGTGTTTCATTTACCTAAAGTCCAAAGACCCTCAATTTTATCCACTCCAGAGGATAAACCTCCAGTCTTCCACTGAATGAAGGAGGCATCCAACTGTGTTAAGTACAGGAGACCCAAGGAATATAACTGGTTAAACAGACCTTTTATGTTAATTTTTTTAAAGATTTTAATCATTTATTTGACACAGAGAGATAGAGAGGGAGAGAGCAAGCACAGCAGGGGGAGCACCAGGCAGAGGGAGAAGCAGGCTCCCTGCCGAACCAGGAGCCCGATGTGGGACTCCATCCTTGGACTCTGGGATCATGACCTGAGTCGAAGGCAGACACTTACATGCTTAACTGACTGAGCCCTCCAGGTGCCCCGGACTTTTATGATTATTGAATGTTTAATAAAAATTTTAAGTTTTCATACAGTCTTTGTCTCTAAAGATTCACCTGTACCTATAAATGGCCCCCCACCACTCCTGCTGCCTCTTCCAGAGATACCTGGAACTGATCATTCCTGAGTCCTCAAAGGTTTCAAAGGTTTAAACTGCATTTCTTCCCACCACTCCTCATTGTCAGCTAATTATTCAGTTCTCTCATTCTTCGAAATTGGTTACTACTCATTTGTCTACTCTCCAGCTTCCAGAATTGTGTTGCTATTCATCCCTCTCCTATTTCTTTGCTTATGTTTTCTTAAAATGCATTTTTCTATCAAATTAGTGGGCCTTCAGCAAATAGCCAAACTAAACATATGTGTTTAAGCTACCTATTGTCTTCTTCTTCAGTCTCATGAATTTTTCCTACATTAAAAATCATCTTGGGCGCCTGGGTGGCTCAGTGGGTTAAAGCCTCTGCTTTCGGCTCAGGTCATGATCTCAGGGTCCTGGGATCGAGGCCCGCATCGGGCTCCCTGCTGGGCGGGGAGCCTGCTTCCCGCCCCCCGTCTCTGCCTGCCTCTCTGCCTCCTTGTGATCTCTCTCCCTCTGTGAAATAAATAAATAAATAAATCTTTAAAAAAAATAAAAATAAAAATCATCTTCTATTGGAAGAACGCAGGGGTAATTACTCAGGTGCAATTAATTTTAAAGGTCATTTTTCATTATATAAAGGCTGGCTACCCTTGTATTTTTCTTTTACCTTTTCTTTTTATATTCACTCTGTACAACACCACACTCTTTTTTGACTGAGTACTTAACTGCTAAGGAGGAAATAACACCCCCTCCTTCAGTTCCTTCAATTCTCTCAGCATACTTATATTCTAAATTACACTGTGCTGCTTTCATTTCTCTTCATATCCTGACATAAGAGTACTTTGCATTTGCTTGTAAGTTGGTACTTTCTCTTTGGGCATCTGCCTAGGATTCACACAATTTTATTTTCTAGGAATCCTTCCTCTGATTCTTGACCAATAGACTTAAAAGCACATAGTTTTCTTCGCTAGTGTCATGTTGTTCATTCCAGTTATACTGACATTAATCTCATATCACTCTCACGTTTATTTCTGAGAGTGCTCACTCAATATTATGATACGAAACATTATATATGTAGCTGGGATTTTGAGTGGGGGAAAGATCTAAGGTCCCAGTTGAAGACCACCAGAAGAAGCTATCACCAGTTCAAAAATAAATTCCCTTTTTATAATCACACCTCCTCTCTCAAACACTCCCCTCAAATTTGCTATGACACTTTCCTTCAAAACTTATAACATTTCATCTTCCCACCTCATGTACACTTACAAAAATGGAGGATAAAGGGTGAGAGAAAACAGGAGGGGGAAAGGGCAGCAGTAATAAAAAGCATCCTTAATGTTTTTTCACCTTCCACTGAGAAAAGAAATTCGACTTTCTCATATACATTAAATCGGGTACGGCTTACTTATATTGCTATATAGCTGGAAATAATAAACTTTTTCTAAAGATTTTTTGTAGCATTAAGCATCACTATTCAAATAGTGATACCTAGCCCCTACTACGCTTCACAAAGCATAATGGGAATGAAAGAATGAAAATTTTTGATGAGGCCTTTCTATCCCTCACAGATCATATCATTCTTTCCATATTCCAAAAACATTGTAAAAATACCTCTATGGTGGGATCTACCACATCTATAATGATGGGTTTGTGTGTCTGTTTCTTCACTAGACCTTAAGCTCCTAAAGAAAAGACTAGAAACAGTATATTTTCCATCTTTGGAAATTTACGAAGTAATTCAGAAGTCACAATGTAATATTTAGAGTCAAGGAATAATGCATATCCATGAACTTCTCTTTAAGATGATGGAAACTTCTTAATTCTGATAGCAATGGTATATATAATTTAAGAATAAGAAAACAGAATATCTCCAAAAATATAAATCATAAAGAATTTATAATATTGCTTTAAAGCTATCAATGTTCTAGACATGGCTTCCTCCTTAAAAGCCTCCAATAAGAGAAAAGTTGAATATGGAACATTTTCAAATTAAACATGAGATGAAGGAAAATCAAATCAACCACCAACCATAAAGACTTACAGTGGTTTCTCTTCACATTAGAAAAAAGTTCTAACTAGATTTGATGACTTCTGCCTACCTCTACGCCCAGTTTAGAATATCCTAGCCTCAACACTGTGATTCTTATTTCCTCAGATCCTTACATGACTGGCTCCTTCTAGTGATGATTTCTCAGTATGAGTGTTGCCCCCTCACAGAGGCCTTCCCCAACTTTTATATGTCTACTGCCCTCAATTCTACCCTGCCTCATATGTGCTATCACATTTTCCTTAGATTTCCTCCTCCTTAGGAGATTTATCAATTATTAAAAATATTTTATGTATTCATTTACTTCTGCTCTCTTACTAGAAAGTAAACTTGATAAAAGTAAACAGAAGGAAATTTGTCATTTTGACCACAATATCTACAATAGCTAGACAGCGGAAGCATGTAAGTCAGTGTTTCATAAATGTTTGTTAAATAAATGAATAAATGAGTGACTGAATGTGAAGCACATTATATACTGATTGAATGAATGAATGGCTGACAATTCTTTTCTAGGGAATAGTTTCTTAGGCAGAATCTTGAGTACATCATTGAGTTTAGAGAAGTATGAATCTGAATCTCAGTTATACCAATTACTAGTTATGTCAACTTGGAACAGTTACTTAATATCAGTAAGTTTAAGATAAAATGATACTTGGAAACTGTCTGGCACACAATTAGCCTTCATTGTTAATTATCCCTTAGAGGACAAGAGTTGAAAGTGGAAGAAATCAGAGGAAGAGATCAAATATATGTTTGTTCTAATGGTCACTACTGAGCATCATGGGTTCACCTGTTTACTGAGGAGCAGTAAGTTACAAGCAGAGCTAAAAAAATTTAATTTGACCATGACTGCTTTTGGAACAAGTAAAATCACATCCCTCAAACATAGTTGACATTTTGTTATTATCTGCTGAAATAATAATGAACAACTTTAGGTCACAGAAATTTCAAGCTTATAAATTTCTTGAATATTTCTTAAATTTGTATTTATAAGAAATGTAGTAGTCAGGATATAAGATCAAGACATTCCTGAATTATGATCCTTGTTCTACCTCTTGATCATTGTATGACCTTAGGTGAGTTGCTCAACCTCTGTAAGCCTCAAGTGAAATTGGGTTGTTGACAATTCAAACTTTAATTTACACTTCAAACATTTCTCATTGCTCTTAAGGTAAAGGAAGAGGGGGACACCATATCTTATTCTACAGTGCCCTTTACCTATTGGTTGTTAATCTCAAACCATAATCCTTGTTTTCTGTACTCTTTAGCTACATCAACCTTCTATTTTTTTTTCCATCAAAGCACTATGTTCCCTATTTACCTATGTAGTTACATTTATTAGAGTTTTTCTATTTCTTCTTATGGCTCTTAATTACTGTCTATGCCTTTTCATTTCAGCATTAAGAACTCCTTTTATCATTTCTTATAGGGCAGGTCTACTAGCAACAAATTTCCAGTCTTAAATACGCCCAAAGAGCTAACGAAAACCATGGACAAAGAACAAAGGGAAACCAGGAAAATAATATACGAACAAAATGAGAATGTCAATAAAAACAAAGAAATTATAAAGAGGAACTAAATAAAAAGGCTGGAGTTAAAAAGTGCAACAAATGAAATGAAAAAGTCACTAGAGGGGTTCAAAGCAGATTGAACAGACATCAGAAAGAGCCAACAGACTTGAAGATGGGTCAATTCAGATTATCTAGTCTGAGGAATAGAAAGAAAAAAGTGTAGAGAAGTGAACAGATGTATTAGGGGTGTCTCAAAAGGAGAAGAGAAAAAGGGGTAGAAAAAATATTTGAAGAAATAATGGCTGAAAACTTCCCAAATTTGGGAAAAAACATGAATCTACACATCCAAAGAGATCAATGCATTCCAAAAGGATGGACACAGAGAGAATCACACTGAGACATGGTCAAGCTGTTGAAAGACAAAGACAAAAATAGAACCTTGAAAGCAGCAAGAGAGAAGCAACTCATCATTTACAACGAATCCTCAATAAAATTAAAGCCAATTTCTCATCAGAAACCATGGAGGCCAGAGGCAGTGAGGTGACATATTTAACGTGCTAAAAGAAAAACATTTAGCAACCAAAGATTCTACATCTGGCAAAACTAAATGTTCAAAATGAGGGAGAAACTAAGACATTCCCAAATAAATGAAGTAAATGAGATAAATAATAATAGCACCATGGCAAAAAAGTAGTATAGTAAAGACACAAGTCAAACTGAATGGGCTTTAACTCTGAACGTCACTTATTAATAACATAACACTGGGTGAATAACAACGTAACTCTGGGTGAATCATTTAACCTCTCTATAGCTTGTTTCCCCTCTATAAAATGAGGATAATAACAATACTGCCCTCATGAAGTTAGAAGGATGAAATAAGTTAAAATAATAAACTCATAAAAGGGTGCCTGCCACATAATTAAGCACTCAACAGTTGACTATCATCATCATCATTTCTATACAAGTTCTATAAATATTAGCTTTTATTTCTTCAACTATCCATATTTCTGTAAAACAAACACTGAATATTGAGAAAATGTGACAATAGTGAATTTTTTATAGAATTGTGCATTAGTAGAATCACAAATTATGTGTTATGTGCAATAATAAATGTTATTGCTAAATGAAATCACTGTATTCAACATGATGGAATATGGTACTGATTGCTACTTCCCCATTATTTTCCAGTTACATTTGAGTTTGGCATGCCTATCTTGTAATCTAGTGTTCCCTGAACAATTTCATATTGCCACCATTTCTTTCTACTCAAACTACTACAAAGCTTTAATTTAGTTCACTCTGATGACATCTGGCCTTCACTTGGTACAAATGAAACACTTGTACATGTCAAATCTATTTTTGTTCTTTTCTTATTAGACTGACATAATTAAAAACAATCATAGTCCTGAAAGCACATGGTAGTAATTGGTTATAAGGTAAATATCCCAGGTGATAAAAGAATATGCTTGTATTCACTTCTTTTATGTAAGCATCTGTAAATTATTGTAGCAAACCTTCTCTCCACAGAGAATGTATCTACATGCTCAGGTCCGAGGTAGTGTTGAAGAACACTGCTATGACAGAAATAACAAATACTAGAGAGGCAGAAATGATGGGAATATTAATTCTAACTGCAAGGGGATCCAGGGAGGAGGTAACATTTGAAGGGAACTGTGACATTTGAGTTTACTGTCAAGTGTGTAAGTTTTCTAAAATTTCCTTTCTATAACTTTGACACTAAAAATATGAAAGAACTAGAGTTAAAAAAAAAAAAAAGAAAAAGACACCCAGGAATATTCAGTAATGGGGCAACAAAGAGACAAAAACAATGAATTTTATGAATAAAAGTTAAGTAGTTTTTCCTGAGATGAAAGCAAACTGGACAATAAAATTATAAACATTAGATGTGCTATTCATAAATAGATGGTATACATTGCATGTGGAAAAGTTTACTTGTACTATCTTATATTATGATGAAAATATACCTACTGATGTAATGTTTTTAAAATGCACTTGAAAAAATGCATTCACATAAGGATAGCATCAGGAATATTTGTATTAAACTTAAAAAAATTTTTTTTATTTGTTTGAGAGTGAGAGCATGTGAGGAGAGGGAAAGAAAGGGAGAGACTCCCAAGCAGACTCTGCGCTCAGTGTGGAGCCTGACACAGGGCTTGATCCTACAACTGTGAGGTCATGACCCAAGCAGGAATCGATTCAGACTCTTAACCAAATGAGCCATCCAGGAGCCCCTAAACTTTTTTTTAAAAAAACATCTATGACATGCTAACCTAGGTGTCCTTTTGATGCTCTACAATAAGAATTTTCCATTTTTATCAAAATCTTTCCTCTTCTACAGTTTTCCATTGTAATATTATAGAAAAATAATAAGAATAAAATTTCATAATTCCATAACTCAGTCTATATCAACCTTTTTATCATCTCTGAAACAGTTTTTGCAGATGATATTTATATTTTATCTGCTCCTTGACTAACATTCGGAAGTCTGCACTGGTGTTCTGGAAACTGTGAAGAGAATGATGTACTAACAAAATTAAGTTTTAAGCCACTTTAATTCAGAAAACATTTACTTGTCTAGGTGCTACACTCACTATTAATTACAGCAAAAAAAACTCCACCAAACCAAAGTAGAAAATTTTTTCTATTCTTTCATGCTTCTATAATTATCTCTAGACTATGTTAAAATTACCAGCTCTTTCTTTTTTTAAGCATATTTGTTAACCAGTAGCTCATTTAAAATTTTTAGGTAAGAACTGATTTTAAACCAAATGAGCCTGTAACATTGTACACTTGCACTTGTTTAAAAAAGTTTAGTTGGGGGGCGCCTGGGTGGCTCAGTGGGTTAAAGCCTCTGCCTTCGGCTCGGGTCATGATCTCAGGGTTCTGGGATCGAGGCCTGCATTGGGCTCTCTGCTCAGCAGAGAGCCTGCTTCCTCCCCTCTCTCTGCCTGCTTCTCTGCCTACTTGTGATCTCTCTCTCTGTGTCAAATAAATAAATAAAATCTTAAAAAAAAAAAAGTTTAGTTGGGTCTCTGCAGCATAGTATCATTTATATCTGCAGTCTCTCACTGAGAACACCATGCATGCTTTTAGCTCCATTAATGGTATAATGGTGCAACTTTTGCTGGAAAAGCATTGGGTGGGGGGTGTCTTTTATCCAAATATATACATCTGCTTTTGGTATTCAAAAAAAGTAGAAAAATAAAGGTCAGGGGTACTTGGGTGGCTCAGTCGTTAAGCGCCTGCCTTTGGCTCAGGTCATGATCCCAGGCCCTGGGATCGAGCCCCATATCAGGCTCCCCACTCAGTAAGGAGCCTGCTTCTCCCTCTTCCTGCCACTCCCCTCCTGCTTGTATTCTCTCTCTGTGTGTCAAATAAATAAATAAAATCTTAAAAAAAAAAGAAAAGAAAAGAAAAAGAAAGGTCAGTGGATACATGGCAGACTTCTTCGGGAAATGGTTGATATCTCTACTTTGCAAATAATCACTTATCTATCAGGAGAACACACCAGAAAAGATCACTTGAACTTTTTTGAGTCTCAGTTCAGTCATCTGTAAACTGTAAGAATAAAGGCTCAAATAGAAAGCACCTACCTACCATTTCAAAAAAAAAAATGAATAAAGAAATATCAGTTTTGTTCTTCCTTTCTCAACCCTTAAAGAAAATATATTTATTTTTAAAATATTTAATGGAAAAACCATGAAAAAAATAAGAATAAAATAAAGGAAAAACATATATAATATTAAAAGAACTCTTTGCTAGGTACCTAGCACTTACCAAACTTCTTGGTAAGTAAACTCCTATAAGATCTAAACCTTAGGCTCATTTCCTCAAATTTTATATTACAACAGCACTGGACCAAAATATTGCATGTCCTGGAATATATGTTCTTTCCAAATCTATATGCCTATTTCTTCTTTCTGGATTCTCTTCCTTTAAAAAAAACCTATTTTTATTTGAGCATAATTGACACAAAATATTACATTAATTCCAGGTGTACAACATAGTGATTCAACAAGTTTATACATTATGCTATGCTCACCACAAGTGTAGCTACCATCTGTTACCATCAACACTATTATAACATCATTGGCTATAATTCCTATGCTGTGCCTCTTAATCCTGTGACTTATTCATTCCATAATTGGAAGACTATGTCTCCCACTCCACTTCACACATTTTGCCCATTCCCCCCCCCTCCCCTCTGGCAACCATCAGTTTATTCTCTGTATTTATAGGTTTGAGTATAGCTTTTTCTTTGTTTATTCATTTTTGTTTTTCACATGAGTGTTTTAAACATATGAGTGAAATCATATGGTATTTGTCTTTCTCAACCTGACTTATTTCACTTAGAATAATACCCTCTAGGTCTATCTATGTTTTTTGTTTTTTTTTTTTTAAAGATTATTTATTTATTTATTTGACACAGAGAGAGAGATCACAAGTAGGCAAAGAGGCAGGCAGAGAGAGAGGAGGAAGCAGGCTTCCTGCTGAGCAGGGAGCCCAATGTGGGACTCGATCCCAGGACCCTGAGATCATGACCTGAGCTGAAGGCAGAGGCTTTAACCCACTGAGCCACCCAGGCACCCCTAGGTCTATCTATGTTGTCACAAACATCATGATTACATCCTTTTTAAGGGTGCATAATATTCCTGTGTGTGTACACACACACACACACACACACACACACACACACACACAGACACACACACATTTACCACATCTTCCTTACCATTTATCTACTAACGGACACTTAGGTTGCTTCCATATCTTGGCTATTGTAAATAATAATGCCTTAACAAAGGGGTGCATGTATATTTTGGAATTAGTGTTTCCTTCCAATTCATACTTCAAAATCTAGCCCAGGTGTCATCCTTCTCTATAAAGACTTATTTAGTCTCCTTCCCTAGACACAGACCTTTCTTATTTTTCTCCTAAAACCCAACCTATGAAAATGACAACAGAGTTTAGTAAATAAGATATAAACAAACCAAAGACATTTTAACAATGGCATAAACTTTGTCAAATTATTTTGGTATATCAGGATTAGTTTTAGGCATGAGTGACAGAAAACCTGAAACCAGTGGCTTACAAAAAAATAGCCTAAAGACATTAGAGACTTTCTCTATTATTTCTTGCCCATTCTTTGTTTGGGGTTTCCACTAATTTCTAATTATCATGTCCACACTTCAGCCAGCAAGGAAGAAGGGGGGAAAAAAGAGGGAATGCAACCCTTCTTTTAAGTTGTATATAGTACTTCTGCTTATTTATCTCTAGCCAAACCTTAGTCCCATGATCACATCTAGATGCAAGCAAGCTGGGAAATATTTTTACTCCAGGTATTGATATGCTAGGAAAAAATTAATAGATGGGGAAAATCAACATTAAGGGACAACCACCAGTCACTATGACACTTGGTTATACCTTATCTGTGGTAAATAGCCAACATTTTAAATTTGCTATCTATTGCCAATATTTCTAGTAGTGTGTACATTGTAAAATTGTCTAATAATTCCTTCTAAATTTCAATTTTAATCATTTTTAAGATTGATTGATTGATTGATTGATTTGACAGAGAGAGAGAGTGAGAGAGCACAAGCAAGGGGAGCAGCAGAGGGGAAGGGAGAAGCAGTCTCCCCATGGAGCAATGAACCAGATGCAGGACTCAATCCCAGGACCCTGAGATCATGACCTGAGCTGAAGGCAGCTACTTAACTGACTGAGCTACCCAGGCACCCTTTCTCTGCCTTAAAAAACAAACAAACAAACAAACAAACAAACAAACAAAACCAAAAACCTTTATTTATTTGTTTTTTAAGTGATCTTTACGTCCAACGTGGGACTTGAACTCATGATCCCAAGATCAAGAGTTGGATACTCTACTGACTGAGCCACTCAGGTGACTCTAAATTTCAATTTTTAAATGAAATATTTCTGTTGGTAGAGATTAGTGTCTATAACATTTAAGTATTATTTACAATAAAATTACAAAGGAAAAAAGGAATATTAATAAAACCAGAAAAGGCTTGGGGCACCTGGGTGACTCAGTCGGTTAAGCATCCAATTCTTAATTTCAGCTCAGGTAGTGATCTCAGGGTTGTAAGATCGGCCCCCATAAGGCTCCATACTGGCCATGGAGCCTGCTTAAGATTCTCTTCTGTCCCTCTGCCCCTACCCCTGCTCGTGCACATGTGTGAGTGCTCTCTCTCTCTCTCTCTTTCAAAACAAAAACAAAGCAAAACAAAATAAGAAAAGGCCATTTTATTTTAAAAGTTGCTTTGTAACCCATTGTTAAAATATATAATAAAAGGTTAAATCATAATGTTTAAAAACACAGCTAATATATTAATGAAATTACATATTAATAAACCGCATGTAAGTGAAATTGCATAAATTCTCTCAAAGAAGACTGAGAATCTGGAAATATCTGAGAAAAAAACCTATGAGTTATTTTATTATACTTCTTTTCTATTATTATTACCTATAATGTATTATTTACCCCAGGGGTACAGGTCTATGAATCATCAGGGTTATACATTTCACAGCACTCACCATAGCACAAACCCTCCCCAATGTTCATAACCCAGCCACCCTATCCCTACCCTCCCACTCCCCAGTAACCCTCAGTTTGTTTCATGAGATTAAGAGTCTCTTATGGTTTGTCTCCTTCCCAATCCCATCTTGTTTCATTTTTTTTCCCTCCCTACCCCCCATGATCCCCCACCCTGCCTCTCAAATTCCTCATATCAGAGAGATCATGTGATAATTGTCTCCTTATAAATGCTGTTTAGAGATTTTTATTTTATTTATTTATTTAATTTCTTAAAGATTTTATTTATTTATTTGAGAGAGAGAATAAGCAGGAGAGCACAAGCAGGGGAAGAGGGAGACAGAGAGGGAGAAGCAGGCTCCCCACTGAGCGGGGGGCCTGACATGGGGCTTGACCCCAGGCCCAAATCCCAGGACCCAGGGATCATAACCTGAGCCAAAGGCAGATACTTCAACTGATTGAGCCACCCAGGTGCCCCAATGCTGTTTAGAGATTTTTAATCAAGTAGATGTGATCACAAAACAATACTAAAAATTATGGTGGAATAAAACAAAATCAAGTTAGGCTAAGCTCTCATACTTATCTCACAACTTGAGAAAAGTAACTTTACAGGTGATGATAGGACTATGATGAGGGGTCAAAAGAATTTAGTACATATCAGCCTCTGTGCTATGCTTTATAAGCATGAAGTCATTTAACATTCACAGCACTCCTGGAGATATAAATATTATCTCTGCTTTAGAGAGGAAAAAAATGGATCTTAGACTATGTAATGGACTCAAGATCACAACCCTTAAACAAAGGTTTTTCTGACCTCAGTTCATGTTCTTTTTTTTTTTTTTTAAAGATTTTATTTGTTTATTTGACACAGAGAGAGGGACTACAAGTAGGCAGAGAGGCAGGCAGAGGAGAGGAGAGAGGAGGAAGCAGGCTCCCTGCCGAGCAGAGAGCCCGATGCGGGCCTCGATCCCAGGACACTGGGATCATGACCTGAGCCGAAGGCAGAGGCTTTAACACACTGAGCCACCCAGGCGCCCTCAGTTCATGTTCTTAACACATATTACCTCTCTTCAAACTCTCTGGACCTTGATTTTCTTATCTATTGTATAAGGGGAATGTAGCACAATCTGAACCATTCTAAAGTTCGTTCTAGCCTTTTAAGACGTTAGTATTCTAGTGAGGTCTGACTCTTTCTCTAAATAAAAGCACATCATATCAAAAGATCTAATCAGTCTCCTTGCTGGAATTCATATGTCAATTAAGTTATCATAAATATATGTAATGTAGAAAGTAGAAATTTATTTACTGAAACTTATAGACAAAAGGGCCACAATGTGTGAGTAAGGTAAATTTGGATGTTTGGGGGATATCCCTGACATTTACACCTGATTTCATGTCCCCTCACCTATGTGTGAAGGAGCCATATATAAAATTAAGTAAGAGGGAAGTTAACAAACATTTTATTTAAATCTTGCATAGCGGGCACCTGGGTGGCTCAGTGGGTTAAAGCCTCTGCTTTCGGCCCAGGTCATGATCTCAGGGTCCTGGGATCGAGGCCCGCGTCGGGCTCTCTGCTCCGCAGGGAGCCTGCTTCCCCCTCTCTCTCTCTGCCTGCCTCTCTGCCTCCTTGTGATCTCTCTCCCGCTGTGAAATAAATAAATAAAATCTTAAAAAAAAAAAAAAAATCTTGCATAGCAATCCTTTTAAATGTAAGTAACATCATTTCACAGGTGAAATACTGAGGTACAAAGAGGTTGACTTGCTAAAGGTCACATACCTGGTATAAGTGGCATCAATACTTGAACTTTGTCTAGTTCTTTTTAAAATAAAGGGCGGCGGGGGGACACCTGGGTGGCTCAGTTGGTTAAGCATCTACCTCCAGCTCAGGTCCTGATGGGATTGAGCCCCACACTGAATTCCCTGCTCAGCGGGGAGCCTGCTTCTCCCCCTATCCCTGCTTCTCCTCTCTCTGCCTGTGTGTCAAATAAATAAAATCTTAAAAAATAACAAAAATTAAAAAATAATTTTTAAAAAAGATTTACTTATTTATTTTAGAGAAAGAGTGAGGAGGGGAAGGGTAGAGGGAGAGAGAGAGAATCTTGAGCCGATTCCCTGCTGAGCATGGAGCCCAACCGGTGGCTGAATCTCATGACCCTGAGATCATGACCGGAGGTAAAATCAAGAGTCAGATGCTTAGGGCGCCTGGGTGGCTCAGTGGGTTAAAGCCGCTGCCTTCGGCTCGGGTCATGATCCCAGGGTCCTNATCGAGGCCCACATCGGGCTCTCTGCTCAGCAGGGAGCCTGCTTCCTCCTCTCTCCTCTCTCTCTGCCTGCCTCTTTGCCTACTTGTAATCTCTCTCTCTGTGTCAAATGAATAAATAAAATCTTTAAAAAAAAAAAAAAAAGAGTCAGATGCTTAACCGACTGGGACACCCAGAAGGCTGGAAAAGGCCTCACAGCCATGATATTATTACAAATTAAAGGTTTTTACCATCAGTCACTTATGAATATCTCAAATGTATACCTCACAGTCTTTAACTTATTTTATATCACATAATATTGGATACTACCTCTCTTCCTAAAATTCTTGAATTTAGAACAATCGCAATTATATACTCTTAATGTTACCCTAAAAATGTACAGTGAGATTCAGCATTTTCAAATTAAAGATCTTTTTCATCCAATGCCATTGTTAACCTCCTTGATTGTAAAGTACTTGACACTAAAATAGAAATATGTTAATATTTTGTTGTAAACTATTCAGTTAGGGCAATAAAGTTCTGATTAAGAAGAAAACAAACAGGGGGTGCCTGGGTCGCTCTGTGGGTTAAGCCTCTGCCTTCAGCTCAGGTCATGATCTCAGGGTCCTACGATCAAGCAGGGAGCCTGCTTCCTCCTCTCTCTCTGCCTGCTTCTCTGCCTACTTGTGATCTCTCTCTCTCTGTCAAATAAATAAATTAAATCTTAAAAAAAAAGAAAAGAAAAAAACAAATAAGCAAAGAGCTGCATATCAGAGATAGCTAAAGTGATCCCTTAGGAAAACAAAAGAATATGTGATAAACATCTGAACATACGTATACCTGATGATGATAAAGCCTTTAAAAATACAATAAAAGTTCTCTCTGGCGGGTGCCTGGGTGGCTCAGAGGGTTAAAGCCGCTGCTTTCGGCTCAGGTCATGATCCCAGGGTCCTGGGATTGAGCCCCGCATCGGGCTCTCTGCTCAGCGAGGAGCCTGCTTCCTCCTCTCTCCTCTCTCTCTGCCTGCCTCTCTGCCTACTTATAATCTCTGTCTCTGTGTCAAATGAATAAATAAAATCTTTAAAAAAAAAAAGTTCTCTCTGGCCTCTAAAAAATGTTAAGCTTAAAAAAGTAAACCAGTTTTCAAAAAAATGTTAAAACATAAATACTAAGATTATCTACACATGAATTTACATTTCTGATAATTACTGTTTATATAATTAATGAAAAATTAGAACAGGACTGGGCACCTGGGTGGCTCAGTGGGTTAGAGCCTCTGCTTTCGGCTCAGGTCATGATCTCAGTGTCCTGGGATCGAGCCCTGCATCGGGCTCTCTGCTCAGCAGGGAGCCTGCTTCCTTCTCTGCCTGCCTCTCTGCCTACTTGTAATCTCTCTCTGTGTGTCAAATAAATTAAAAAAAAAAAATTAGAACAGGATTAAAGAAACAGATTGAGCAAATAATTTACAGAGTAAATAAAATAATTTCTCTGTTTATTTAAAAGAATTTTTAAAAAATGTTATTTTTTTACTATTTAGTAATTTTATAATAATGTGGATCAAGGCCTTGGGTAAAGTTTTTTCTTTAAGAAATGTTATTTCCTTATATATATAATAGAAATTAATACTTCAAAGTTACAAGGCCAGTGCTCTAACCCCTGAGCTATGGAGCGAACCGCAATACTTTAAAATTAAAGAGAAGTATCAGTTACTTATGAGAACTATCTATTTTCAACAACTCTCCATATTTGGAAGACTCTCTATAAATCATTTAAATATCAATGAAAAATTTAAGCAAGCTTAAGAATCCTTTCAAGGCTGTTTCACAGTATTTCCTTAATAAGTGATTATAATCTCAAGTAATTTTATTTTTGTAAATTTTTTCCTAATATGGAGTCACCTTAAATGTTCTGTTATTTTTTAGTAAAAACAAAAATTTTTAAAATAGGATGTTCAGATTATGATTTATACTGAAATATATTAATATAATCAAGCATATAATTTGTTGTATATTAAAAGTAATTTTCATTTTTAATGTTTTTAAATCATTTAAAGTTATATTTTTAGTACTTAAATAACTAACTAGAAGTATGAGATGTGGTTCACTGGAAATGTAAACATTTAATTGCTTGTTGAAAGAAAGAATAACAATTTAAAATTACAAATATTTTCCAACACAATTCTCATTCTGGACAAAAGAAAACATCCTTAAAAAATTAATTATCACTTTGGTCTTACTGTGATCAATGTGGTCAATCTTGTGACATCACTGTTGAGAAATCTGCAATAGGAAAACAGAAATAGCATTCAGCTGAATCATATTTGCGTAAGTAATTTCAGAAACTAAAATATTTGTTTAGAATTTTTGTCTTTCTTGATGCCATAAGTCATATTTAAATCAATCTAAGGTTGTCAGGAAAGGTACAACTGGTGTGACACAAAGCATGAAGCACTTGCAGGTTGTTTATGGGGTATTAGTTATTATAGCATGACAGATTATGTTCTCTTTATAATCAGCAACACCCCATGATTAACATAACATAACATCACATATTAGTAAATAAGCTATAGGACATTTGGGTTGCTTTTTGTTTTCAAATATTTACTAAGAAGAGAATCACAGTGTCTTAAATATACTATCAACAAGAGACAGGTACTTTTTATAGATGACTTTTTCTCTATGATCAGATTAGCAGTTTATCTTATGGCTAGAATGGGATCAATTTATTATCAATTAATAGGTGAAATGGCCTTAGGCTCATCCTTATGAAGAGTGACAAAACTAGTAAAGATTAAAAATATCATCATGATTAAATAAGCCCAAGGGAAGTTATAAGTTAAACTATTTCCTGAACTATGGAGAGCTTAGAGTTCTTATCCCTATAAAAATATAAGCTTTTTGAAATTTTTCAATTAACAAGGCATGACTTAGGGTAAGCTTTAAAATGTTTCATGTTAAAAAATGACACAATATTATGGTGTTTTAATATTCATTATGGGCCTTTGTATATTATTTCATCAAATCCTCACAACAATTCATGGAAAATAAATGTTAGAGAGCTTACATGACTTGTTCAAGCACAGAGAACTGAGTTTTCCTTGGTTCCTTTTTTATTTCACACTTTCCAGCCATTCCATTCTGCCAACACACATATTACCCTCTGTTTACAAAGACCTGCCTTCAAGTAGCTACGTCCTAGCATTATGCTCTCAATTTAAATCTATATAAAAAAGTCTTGCGGAGCACCTGGCTGGCTCAGTCAGTAAAGCATTTGACTCTTAATTTCATGTGACTCTTAATTTCAGGATCATGAGTCCAAGCCCCATGTTGGGTGTGTACCCTACTTTAAACACACACACACACACACACACACACACACTAAAAAGCCCTGTGATGATAAAATGTCAATACAAAAAGTCTTATGAAAGAAGCAATTATACTTTCTATAAAACTCTATAATTCAAAAGGTATTAAAGTTTTTTTAAAATAGTTACATTCAAACAATATTTGTGACTGAATAAAAATAATAAATGTTCCATTTTATTTTTTGGAAAAAAATACAAGGTAATTAAGACTATATGTATAGTTAAAACTGCACACTATATTTAAAGCTCTAAGGCTAATAGCATGAAAAACTAGTAAAGGCATTCCTTCATCATGGTAACAATTTTTACACATGGCTTACTGGGTACGTACAAATACATAAGAAAAAAAATACATGAAATCGAAAAGACACTAGATAATACCAGACAAATCTTAAAGCTTCTCATAAAAATCTTAAGTGGTTTTTACAAGGAAAGGTAATTCTTTTAAATCATCTTGAAACTAGGAAATATATTCAAATTACACATATAAAAAGTAGTATTACATTTTATTAAAACATAATTTAACTAATATATTGGTTATGTGCTTTTTCTCTACAAGTCACCATTTCAGTAAATATGCACAGGGAAAATCTCAACTATGTTTATACTTAGAAAACACATACCAGTGTTAAACTGTGAGATAAATCAAGACATACAATTATATAAGCAATCTTTCAGTAATTAACACACTATCTTTATTTTTCCTCTTCTTCTGCCCCAAAACAGAAAGACTTTCTTTATGTAACTGATTTTAACATACACTATAAAAGTCACAACACACACAAAGTAAGGATACCTTTTCCTACCTGGCTTATTGAAAAGAGTCAAAGGAAGAAATGAAAAGAATACCTACTTTTTCTCACCTCACTAATCTGAACATAGAACTATATGCTGCTTGACTCTAAAATTCATTTAAATAGTTATTTAAATATTTAATCATTCATTTACATATCAGTTCAATGTTTTTGCTGTTTAATAACCATACCTTGTAAAGTACAAACACAGCAAAAACATTGAACTGATATGTAAATGAATGATTAAATGGGTGGTTCAGTGGGTTAAAGCCTCTGCCTTCGGCTCAGGTCATGATCTCAGGGTCCTGGGATCAAGCCCCACATGGGGCTCTCTGCTCAGCAGGGAGCCTGCTTCCTCCTCTCTCTGCCTACCTCTCTGCCTACTTGTAATCTCACTTTCTCTGTCAAAATAAGTAAATAAAATCTTAAAAAAAAAAAAAAAGAAAAGAAAAGAAAAGAAAAAAATAATCTCACAGGGGCACCTGGGTGGTACAGTAGGTTGAGCATCTGACTCTTGGTTTCAGCTCAGGTTGTAGTCTCAGGATGCTGGGATAGAGCCATGTGACAGGAGTACAGAGTCTGTTGAAGTTTCTCTCTCACTCACCCTTTGCCCTCCCACCCTCATTCCACACACGCACACTCTCTCGCTCTCTTTCTCAAATAAGTAGATAAATCTTAAAAAAAAAAAAAAAAAGAAAAAAAGAAAAATAATCTCACAAATCACATGCTACTTTAGGCTGTTTCAGTATTGGCAGTCTTGGATTGCAGACATTCTATCATTCTCTTTTTAAAAATTCACAACTAGGGATTCCTGGGTCTCTCAGTTGGTTAAGTATCTGCCTTCCACTCAGGTCATGATCTCAGGGTCCTGGGATCGAGTCCCACACCGGGCTCCTTGCTCAGTGGGGAACCTGCTTCTCCCTCTGCCTGCTGCTCCCCCTGCTTGTGTGCACGCTCGCTCTCTCTCTCACAAATACATAAATAAAACCTTTTTTTTTAAAGAAAATATTTTTTAGAAGTGGAAAAAAAAGACAAAGCAATTGGAAAGGAATTATTTTATCTTTGAATAATTTTCAAGTTAATGTTTGGTGGGAAAAAGAGATTTATTTTACTATCCTTAATGTATCATATGGGGAAACAGTCTTGGGTTTTGGAGAACTGAGTTCTAAACCTTTTGAGATTGCATTTATATTACCTGCTATTTAAAAGTTTCATTTTCGGGTGCCTGGGTGGCTCAGTCCTTAAGCATCTGCCTTTGGCTCAGGTCATGATCCCAGGGCCCTGGAATAGAGCCCCACGATAGGGTTCCCTGCTCAGCAGGGAGCCTGCTTCTCCCTCTCCCACTCCCCCTGCTTGTGTTTTCTCTCTCGCTGTATCTCTCTCTGTCAAATAAATAAATAAAATATTTTAAAAAGTAAAATAAATAAATAAATTAAATGTTTCAGTTTGCCTTGGGGGGGGGCTGAGTGTCTCAGTTGGGTGAGCATTGGACTCTTGGTTTCAGCTCAGGTCACAATCACATGGGTCATGAGAAGAGCCCTGCATCAGGCTCCATGCTCAGCAGAAATCGGCTTGAAGATTCTCTCCCTCTGCACCTCCCTCCACTCGTGCACACTCTGTCTGTCTCTCAAATAAATAAAAAATCTTTAAAAAAATAAAAGTTTCAATTTCCTTTACTTTGTTCAGCTGGATAGAATGTGTACCATTATCACTAAAACCTCAATAGAACATAAGTAAAAAGGAAGAAATTTATTTTATTAACAACTTTAATAGTCCTGATTCTTATGAGCCTCTTGCTATCAATTGTTTTCCCTTTCTTATTATGTTTTTAGAAAAAAAGATGAGCAAAATTTAATAGCAAGACTAAAGTTCTAACTAAGCATGTAATATGGTATATATGAAAAACCCTGCTATATCAGTCTAGAGTGAGTATAGAAATAGAAGACATTGGGGGCAGGGGGGCAATAAAGAGATTTGGTCTTAAAAAAAATAGAAGACATTATACGCAATTAATATAAGCTTTGTTAAGCAGCTTTCTCAAGTTGGATAGGCACCGATCAATTTAGATACTTACTTTACATGCAAGTAAAGCAATAGAAATCACTTCCTGACCTGTACAAACACTGGTATCCAGGCTGAAAGTTGTTTTCCTGATTACATGGGGGAAGATATCCAAGGTACAAAAAGAAAGAAAAACAGGCAGTGTTAATACATATGAGTTCCAATTCCAAGCAGTATTTTTGGTGCACCATACTCACTGAATGCCTCCTGTCTTCAGTTTCAACTGCGTCTAAACAGGGTATGTAGTGAGATATCTAATGTGCTTCTTCCCTTAATATTCACAGAGAATGTGAAGGCAGTAGTTCCAATTATTTCAGCAATTGCACATTAAACCATGCTACAATACACTGAAATAAATAAAAAGGATGACCTCCTACCCTTAAAAATGACAACTGACTCCCGAAGGTCTTCATACAAGTTACAGAAATGAAATAAACAAAGAGTCCTACAGATTCACCAATTCAAAGTCATCAATTTTTATTTTGACTGTTTAAAAATTTTTTAATCAAAAAATGCAAGCTCATCAATGCCTAGGTTCTATATGCTGCCCCTATTTGGCTTTGAAGACCTCATCGGGCTTTCTGGTAGGGTAAGTAGGCCTCTAACTCAAAACCTCCTACTGATTAATTCAGTATCTCCTGTTAGAAATAATCAGAAGCCCACTATCTACACTAGAGAAACACAGAGAGTTAGAAAATGATGACTATATAGGCTACTGACAGAAGTCTAGGAAAAAGTAAATGACAGTTTCTCATTTTAAAACTTCTAACTTGGGGCGCCTGGGTAGCTCAGTCAGTTAAGTATCCAACTCTTGATTTCAGCTCAGGTCATGATCTCAGTCAGGGTGCTGGGATTGAGCCCCAGGTCAGGTTCCATGCTCAGCTGGGAGTCTGCTTGAGATTCTCTCTCTCCCCCTGCCTCTTCCACATCTTGCTCTCTCTCTCTCTCTCTCTCTCTCTCTCTCTCTCTCTCTCTCTCTCCCCCAAATAAATAAATCTTTAAAAAATAATTAAAAATTAAAAATTAAAACCTCTAACTTTGTTATAGTCCAACCTAGAGCAAAGTGAGATTTCCCTTAGGAGAGCTTCCTTAAGTGCTAAACAAAACCAAAAGCAAAAACAAAAAAAAGCATGCATAATCTCTTTAAAGCCTTAAAAAATGAATTACCAGGATTCTAACTTTTTGTCACCTCCTCCAAGCTTCTTACTACTCTCTTCAACTAAACAACTCACTGTCCGTACTACTATCTCAGTAAGACCAAATATAAGCAAAGATCATTTAAAAAGCACTTCTTGTACGGTCAATGATTTTACATTTCTTATAAAACAAATTACAATTCCACAAATTACTAAAATGTATCAATAATTTCACTATTCTTACTATAAAAAAAACCATCTTCTCCTCAAAAAAAAATCATATTCCTCATTTGAAATTCTTGTCCTTATTTTTATGCATGATTGAAACTTCTCTAGAAAAGTTATAATTCCCAAAGGTTAACTCACGAAATTTTTAAACAATTAACATAAGTCTTATTACATGAAGTTTAGCTAGAGGTCAGATGGTAACTTTGAAATTTTGCTGATAATAAAAACCATGCAAACAAAGCACAACTGGCTATTAGACTTGGTGAGCCATCTTTAAAAATGTAAGTATATATAAGCTGCATGGTTTCCCCAACTTTACCACCCTATTCTTTCAACACGAATTAGCACTTCTCAAAATCTTTACTCACTGGTTCATACGTTTCTGCTTTAAAGCCATAAATGGTCATCCAGTAGAGGAAGAAAGTGGGTAACACTACTAACCAGTGTTGAAACATTCTTGAGGCTAATATATACACAATATCTAAAAGTGAACTAATCACTTGGGTGAAGTAACATAATGAAGAGCTTCATTTGAGAAAAATTATATGCTGTTTTGGCTATACTTTTATCTTTCTAAGTTCATTAGGAAATTCAACTCAAATTGTAGCAACACAAAGAGGTAAAACCTTCAGGAATTACTATTAACTAAGTTAAACACATTATCAGAATATAATTATGAGAAAATTTGTTTTCATCAAAATCAGAGTCCATCTTAGTCCTACCAATAATCCGCCACTGACAACACTGCCTTAAAAAAACAACAATAAAAAATCCTCACTTGAATAAGCCATCAATTAAGCTCATAGGTTTTAAGGGTTTCTTGTCCCATAGCGAAGAGACTGAAATGGAACTATTCCAAACCAAACCTTCAAATATCCAATTCACACTATGGCTATGTCGACTCGTGAGGCAGTTAAACAATGTAACAAGATAAAGGCAAAAAAAGAAATAATAGTTAGATCCAACAGCTAAACTTGCCAACACTAAAAATAAACAAACAAACGAACAAAAAAACCAAATCAAAACCAAAAAAAAAAACTACGTTTCAGATAATATACATTTTCTTCTCTTCTATTAAAACAACGTTGCCATAAATATCAAGGGACTTTATAATTATTACTGGTATTTTTTCTTAGAGCCCTTGCATGATTTCATCATAAACAAGAAATCTGGTCTAACACTTCCAATAATAAATTACATAACCCGGCCCTCATTCAGAACTTTGGCATATATTCATTATATACCTTAGGCAACCTCTTAGAACTTCAGTTTGCCATACCATAATTATCTACTTTACACTGAGGTTGTGAAGTTGAGTTAATTATGCTTATAAAATTTTAGAGGTACACAGATGAAAAAGAGGTGTAAGGCATTGATATAATTAATTGCTATGTACTTAGTGAAAAAAATGCAACTTACAAACATTTAACAGCAACAATCTGGATGAATCTTAAAGACACTAAACTAAATGAAATAAACTGGTATTACAGACTGAATGGTTGTGTCTGTCCCCGCTCCCCCACCCCATAATTCCTATGTTGAAATCCACAGTGTGAGGACCTTGAAGGTGGGGATTTGGGGGGTGATTGGGTCATGAGAGCAGAACCCGCCTGAATGGAATTAATGCCCTTATAAAATAGGAGACCCCAGAGAACTTCCTTGTGCCTTCCACCATGTGAAGTTACAGCAAAAAGACAGCCATATGTGAATCAGGAAGCAGGGCCTAACCACACACTAAATCTGTCCACACCTTGATCTTGGACTTCCCAGCCTCCAAAACTGTGAGAAATAAATTTCTATTGTTTATAAGCCACCAGATCTATGGTATCATGTTACAGTAGTCCAAACAGGCCTAAGACAGCCAGTCACAATAGGACAAACGCAATATGATCCTTAACATATTGTGAGGTGAGGTACTTATATGAGAGTTACATGAATAGTAACAGTAAGTACAATGGTGATTTGCCGGGGGCTAGAGAAGGGAAGAATGGGAATTTATTGTCTAATGGGTACCAAGTTTCAATTTTGGAAGATGAAAAACTCTTGAGGAAGGTGATGGCTGCACAACAATGTAAACATATTTAATACCATGGAACTGTATACTCAAAAGTGGTTAACATGTTAAATTTAATGTTATATATATTTTACCACAATAATAAAAAAACTAACAAGTGAAAATCTTATTATATAAATCACAAACCAATCTTAAATTTTTCTTCCACTAATACACACATTAAAACGTTAATCAAGGGCGCCTGGGTGGCTCAGTGGGTTAAAGCCGCTGCCTTCGGCTCAGGTCATGATCCCAGGGTCCTGGGATCGAGGCCCACGTCGGGCTCTCTGCTCAGCAGGGAGCCTGCTTCCTCCTCTCTCCTCTCTCTGCCTGCCTCTCTGCCTACTTGTAATCTCTCTCTCTGTGTCAAATGAATAAATAAAATCTTTAAAAAAAAAAAACGTTAATCAAATCAAGGGATTCATTTGTTCATTCATTAACTTTCAAGGGTTTTCTACGTGGCAGGCACTGTGCTAGACCTGGAAATACAGCAGTGAAAAATAAAAAGTGTCTTCACAGAACCTATGCAGAAATCATGAAGACCTACAAAAAACAAACAAAAAAAAGTACAAATATTATATCCTTTCTCATAGTGACTAGTACTACAATGAAGGATTAGGAGATGGGAGTGATGGCAAGAAAGGCCTCTCTGAGAAGACTACTGCCCAGAGATCAGAAAGAAGTAAGAACAAATGCTTCAGGTAGAGAGAATATCAAGTTCCAAGGTCCTGAAGTGGAAAGGCTTAGGTGTTTTCAAAAAATGACAAGAAGGCATAGTGCTGGTGCGCAGTCATTTAGAAGTCAGTAGTAGGAGAGCTAGGCACAGATCACAGAGGACCTGGAAAGCAACAGTAATAGTTTGGATATTATTCCAGGTGTATGGAAAGCCATATGGGACCCGCTTTTGCTAAAGCAGTGATGTGATCTGATTAAAAAACAAAAAACAAACACCTTAGTTACTGTATACAAAATATTCTTAGGAATAGGAGAGGAAGAGATTAGATTAAACAAAACAGAGAGACCAGTTTAGAGAACCGCAGTAATTGAGGTAGAAATGAGGGACTATCATGACAGCCATGTCGATGGTAGAAGTGGTTGGATATTTGCTTGCTGGTGGACTAAGAGAAAAAAACATCAGAGTCAAGAATGACTCCAAAGTTTGGGTCAGATCAGTTGGGTGAATAATGCTGCCAAACACTGAGATGGAGGACACTGAGGTAAGAATAGCTTTGGTGGTGGTGATAGTGATAGTATTATGACATTAAGAATTTGGCTTTGGCAAAGTTAAGTACCCAAGTAAAAAGCTTCAGGAGAGATGACATGATCAACTGTGACAAATGCTGCTGGACAACATTTAACCTGAGGGCTAAGAAATGGCCACTGGATTTAGTGAGGTAAATTCACTGGTGCCCATGACAAGATGGTTCTCAGTGTAATGGTGAAGACAAAGGCATGAATAGGGAAAGTAAAGCAGAGAAAGTGTGATGAGGACATAGCAGTGGCATACATGGACAACTCTTTGCAGGAGTTTTGTTATAAAGGACTGTACAGAAATGGTATTGTAGCTAAAAGGGGATTGGGAGTCTTGAAATATTTTTTGTATTAAAATGAGAGAACAGTACAGCATGTATATACACTGATGAAATGATGTAGAGGAAAAAAAGAATGATGATGGGGAAAATTAAAGAAGCAAAATCAATGATTACTAAGCATTTAATAAATGCATAAACCTGTCCTTGCAGCTAGAAATGCAAAGATAATAAATATAAGACATGTAATTAATTTAAGGGTTATATGGAAACCATATTGAAAATCATAGGGGGAAATATTATATACAGAATTAAGTTAAAATTCCTTAGAAACAGTATTATTTTATAATAAAGGCTGTCATGTTAAAAAGATTATGCAAAGCAATGTTGATATATTTTATGATGTGACAGCAATGTCCTTCTAAGCTATATACATGCAGCTGCACAGTGTAAAAATAGTGCCATACACAGCTTTTATTTGATTAAGCACACTTGCGTTTAAATAGGATCAACATTAGATAAAGAGTAAAGCCAGCAATTTTTAAAAACATCTCCAATGTACTTTCCCCTTTCTCTCCTCTGTATTGACCCATTTCCACTTTTGGATTTCCAGCACTATCTCTTCTGTAACTCATCACTCTACTCAAAACAGAAAGCAATTCACATCATCAATTGTTTACACAAATTATCATTTCCAGAGCTCCCTTCTCTCTACTTATTAATTACTTTCTGCAGTGTTCCCTAGCCTCCTTAAAAGAGTTAAGTATTAGATAGTTATAACAGGTGATGGAAATTAAGGAGTGCACTTATTATGATGAACACCGGGTGTTGTATAGAAGTGTTTAATCACTATATCATATACCTGAAACTAATATAATATTGTATGTTAACTAGCTGGAATTTAGATAAGAACTTAAAACAAAAAGAATTAAATAGTTATAAAAAATCTGAAGGCTATAAGACAAGTGAATAATTACATACTAGTATAAATTAATTTAGATATATTACTCAAACACATTTGCATTTTAAGCTATTTTCCCTCTAAGACGCCTTATTCCTTGTGTATTTTTATAGATTTATTTATTTATTTGAGAGAGAGTGAGTGTGCATGCTTACACATGCATGCAGTGGGGAGGGCCAGAGAGTGTCCCAAGCAGACTCTGTGCTGAGCTCGGAGCATGGCACACGGATCCATCTCACAACCTAAAGATCATGACCTGAGCCAAAACCAAGAGTCGGTGCTCAACCGACTGTGCCACCCAGATGCCCCAATTCCTTGTGTATTTTTATATTCTGTCCTGTTCAAAAATAAGATATGAGGTGATACACTTCGGTACGTAATATACAAATTAAAATTAGAAATTAAGAGTGAGAAAAATAACATTAGGCCAAGAATAAGGTTAGTTCCAAAATGCATGCCACAAGGCCCTGCACCCTTTGTAATGGGGGCGACCAAAGATAGGGCTTTGAGGTTCTGATAATCAATGCAAAGAAATGATTGCCATATGCAGGTTTTGTTGATTTATGTTATTCACAGTGCTCATAAAGTTAAATCATTTTTCTGAAGGAAAAAAGCTTAGTGAGACCTGAGGAAAGTCATTCTATTGAGTTGCCAAAAAGATTCCAGCAATAAAAAACGTAATCAGTTTTTTTTTTGAAAGATTTTATTTATTTATTTGACACAGAGAGATCAGATCACAAGTAGGCTGAGAGGCAGGCAGAGAGAGAGAGAGAGAGAGAGAGAGAGAGAGAGAGAGGAGGAAGCAGCCTCCCTGCTGAGCAGAGAGCCCGATGCGGGCCTAGGACCCTGAGATCATGACCTGAGCCGAAGGCAGGGGCTTTAACCCACTGAACCACCCAGGCGCCCAACGTAATCAGTTTTGAACAACTATTTCTTTAACATTCCTCAGAGACTGACCAATGGCATAGTACTTAAGAGCATTTCAGCAGCTAAACAGGGTTCAAGTATGCCACACATAACTTTACTTCAAGGAAAAGATGTGGAACATCCAAAGCAGTACCCTATCTATTTCAAGTATTCCTTCCCAAAATATAATTTAGAAGCCACAATGAATTTTTTTAATTGAGATAAAATATACATAACATAAAACTCACCATTTTAAAGTGTAAAATTCAGTGGTTTTAGTATATTCACAATATTGAGAAACTATTTAATTCCAGAACATTTTTCATCATCACAAAGAGAAACACCATACCAATTAAGCAGTCATTGCCCATTTTCCTCCAGACTCTCCCTCCTCCCAGCCCCTGGCAATCCCTAATCTATTTTCTGTCTCCATAAATTTGCCTATTCTGGACACTTTCACTTAAATGGAATCATAATATGTGACCTTTTCTGTATGGCTTCTTTCATTTAGCATACTGTTTTCTTTTCTTTTTTTTTTTTTTAAAGATTTTATTTACTTATTTGACACAGAGAGAGAGATTACAAGTAGGCAGAGAGGGAGGCAGAGAGACAGGGAGAGGAGGAAGCAGGCTCCCTGCTGAGCAGAGAGCCCGATGCGGGCCTCGATCCCAGGACGCTGAGATCATGACCTGAGCCGAAAGCAGAGGCTTTAACCCACTGAGCCACCCAGGCGCCCTAGCATACTGTTTTCAAGGCTCATCCATACCATACCATATATTAGTACTTCATTCTCTTTTATAGATGAATACTAGTCAATTGTATGCACATTTTGTTTATCCATCCATTGGTTAATAGACATCTAGGTTGTTTCCACCTTTTGGCTATTATGAACACTATGAACGTTCATGTACAAATTTTGGTGTGGACATAATGTTTTCAGTTCTCTTAAATATATACCTAAGGACTTGGGTGCCTGGGTGACTCAGTGGGTTAAAGCCTCTGCCTTTGGCTCAGGTCATGATCTAAAGGAGCCTGCTTCCTCCTCTCTCTCTGCCTACTTGTGATCTCTCTCTCTGTCAAATAAATAAATAAAATCTTTAAAATAAATAAATAAATAAATACCTAAGGACAGAGATTTGGGGTCATGTGGTAATTCTATATATAACTTACTGAGTAACTGCCAGACTGTTTTCCAAAATGGCTGCAGCATTTTACATTCCCAGAAGCAGTAGTTAATGAGATTCCCAAGTTTTCATATCTTTGCCAACACTTGCTATTTTCCATTGTTTTTTTTTTAATTTTTTATTTATTTGACACAGAGAGAGGGATCACAAGTAAGCAGAGAGGCAGGCAGAGAGAGGAGAGAGGAGGAAGCAGGCTACCCGCTGAGCAGAGAGCCCGATGTGGGCCTCGATCCCAGGACCCTGGGATCATGACCTGAGCCGAAGGCAGAGGCTTTAACCCACTGAGCCACCCAGGCGCCCTTCCATTGTTTTTTTATAATCATCCCAGTGGATATGAAGTATTATCTCATTACGGTTTTGATCTGCATTTCCTGACGGCTAATGATGTTGAGCACTTCGTCATGTCCTTATTGCCACTTGTGTATCTTCTTTGGAGAAATGTTCGAATCCTTTGCCCCTTCTTTAATTGGGTTATTTGTTATTTTGTTGTAAAATTTTGTCCACAGTGAATTTTTAAACATTTTCATCTATTATCAGTTCTCAGATTAGGAGTGACAAAATAAATTATAATGCAAATGATAGAATATCAAAACTACTTTAAGGCAGAAAACACATCTCCATATTATACGGATCTATCATATAATGCTAACTAATATCAACACAAATCCTTGCACTGCCTGTGAATTTTCTTCCTCTCACTGTCAAATGTGTTGCCTAGTTAATGAACAATTGGTATCCATAAAGAAGCATATTGTTTTAATATTTCAACAAAACCTGGCCATTGTCAAATAATCAGGAAAAAGGGTGCATATTAAAACAGCATGAAGCATTTCAAAAGAAACTAAGAAATGGATTACAGCTTGAGAAAGTAAAGCATAATATTTACATGCTCGCCGAGTTCTTCGTGCAGACTGAAAAGCTTTAAAAAAAGATTAAAAACTCTCATATGGAGCTTTAAAGGCAATGCTAGTTTGACTCTTTCAACAGTGGCCAAAGATATGCCAGTGCCTGGATTACTCTGGTCTGAAGAGGCAACATTTTCCTTTAAAGTTCTAGAAATATAAGACATTGATCATCTAGCTAGTTAACCAGACACAATCAGCAACCTAAATTCGAGGTAAAAAATATGGGGAAAGAACACTTGTGAGTTTCTGAAGAATGTGATTCTTAAGACAGAATTTGAAACAAAGATAATACTGAATTTGCTGGGAGAAGAGGACAAGATCATGAAGAGTTGTTAATAAGTTTAATCACTTGAATATCTACATTTTATTAGATATAATTTTAATTCACTACTGCCATAGTTAATGAATTTTATGATAGCATTTACTATTCTTTTTCTCATATTAGGATTTCCATGACCTATCCCCTAACATTACTTGGCATGATCTCTGTTCTACCTAGTGATGCAAAGGCAGTATTTATCAAGTCACAATTAATGTATGCCATTTATTCCATAACAAATTATGTCTTGATTTATAATTTCAATCTATATTTGTGATATTATCAGTGATACACAGCATTACATATTAATGCCATCCAGCCTGTTCTCAAAACAATGCACATTTAAATTTAAAAAATGATTCTTATTCTCAAATTGCTAGTGAATTAAAGAGCATAAAAGTTGGAATACTTCAAAGGGAATAGCTGCTGCTTTTAGTTTCTAAAAAAATTGTGAAGTGAGCTATTCAGGATGAAACAATGATTGTTTATGAAGCAACCCAAAGAATAACCGACATACAGCAAAATGTGTGGACTACGTTCTTCCTTTTCTTATCATATACCTAAACAAAATAGGAAAAGAAGTTTCATTACACAAAAACAGATTTAATGCTGAACTTCAGCAATTAACCACTTGATCAGCAGGTTTTTGAATATTAAGCAGAAATAGTAAAAAAAGATGCAAATGTTTGCTTCTTTTTTGAAGTTGGAAGATTTAATGTTTTTTTTAAAACAAAAATATATTAAAAAGATACCTAAAATTTGTCATGATAAAAAAATATATTTGGGGGGCATCGGAGTGGCTCAGTTAGTTAAGCATCTGCCTTCAGCTCAGGGCATGATCCCAGGATCCTGGGATTGAGCACTGCATCAAGTGCTCTGCTCAGCAGGGAGTCTGCTTCTTCTCCCCCCCCCGTCTCCCTGCGCTCCACTCCCCCAGTGCTTGTGCGCACGGATGCACACCTGTTCTCTCTCTCTCTGAAATAAATAAAATCTTTAAAAAATATATATATATAATATATATAAATATATTTTTGACTCAATATTTTAAAAATGATTTTACTTTTCTAATTATTGTTATAGTATTTCAAAATGCACATAAATTAAAATTTCACCATTTTCAGCTGTTAATTCATTTGGGAGATAATTTTTTGTTTTGTTTTCTACCTTAATCCAAAGAAACTAGGTCAGTACATTAAGATACAAAAATGTTCCATGAGGCGTGACTGGGTGACTCAGGCAGCTAAGTGTTGGACTCTTGATTTCCACTCAGGTCATGGTCTTTTGTTCGTGGGATCTGGCTTGTCCCTCACCCTTTGCTCCTCTTCCTGCTCTCTCTCTCAAACAGACAAATAAAAATCTTAAAAAAGTAAAAATGTTCCATGATAGGGATTCCTGGCTGGCTCAGTCAGTAGAGCACGTGATCCAATCTGGGGGTTGTCAGTGTGAGCCCCACATTGGGTGTAAAGATTACTTAAAAAAAAAAATCTTGAAAAAAAAAAGTTCCATGATAAATCAGTAAGCCTTGTGCAGTGTCTGATACATAGTATGTTTTCAATACACATCTGTTAAACTAAGTTTTTTATTTTATCTGTGCTTCAACTTCCTGTGATGCCCAACACCAGAATATGGAGAATAAAGATGCTGATCTTTGGTTTAAACTTTAAAACTTAAATTGTTCTTACTTAGAAATCAATTTCACTTTAGAATATGGACAATTTCATCTCAGTATTTTTAATGTGATTTCACTGTAGAGATGAGGGCAAGAGATAAAAAAAAAAGTAGATTAATACTAGTTTTGAAAGTTCTCCAATTTATCACGTTGCGGGGGGAAAGTGATCCCACTTTAAATGACCCTTTCCTGTCATTTCTAGCCCCAGGACACTTTTTACCCTTTCTCTGTCTGTCTTCTCTTCTTTTGTGTAGGGAAAAGCAACTTCTACCAGAAACCCTTTTCTAAACTCTGCCATCTTCCCTCCAACCTAATGTCAACTTTCAGCACCCCTCGCAGCCTGGGAAGTGTGGTGATCGTAATATCCCACCAGATGCTGTGCATATCTCTTTCACTAATTAACTTACCTCATATTATTAGAGTCTTTTTATTAATTTGTTTCCTTTACTAGACAGCAAGTTTCACAAAAACAATAGTTATGTCTAATATATAACAGATGCTTGTGGTATAATAAAAAAATATTTACTCTTTATTCTTGGTTCTTGACACAGAGCTCCAAAAAGTTCTGGAATTTTTTTTTTTTTTTAAGATTTTTTTTTATTTATTTTGACAGAGAGAGATTACAAGTAGGCAGACAGGCAGGCGGAGAGAGAGGGGGAAGCAGGCTCCCCGCTGAGCAGAGAGCCCGATGCGGGCCTCGATCCCAGGACCCCGAGATCATGACCTGAGCCGAAAGCAGAGGCTTTAACCCACTGAGCCACCCAGGCGCCCGAATTTTTTTTTTAAGATTTTATTTATTTATTTATTTATTTGACAGAGAGAGAGAAATCACAAGTAGGCAGAGAGGCAGGCAGAGAGAGAGGACGAAGCAGGCTCCCTGCTTGATCCCAGGACCCTGAGATCATGACCTGAGCCGAAGGCAGAGGCTTTAACCCACTGAGCCACCCAGGCGCCCAAAAGTTCTGGAATTTAAAGATTTTATTTATTTTATTTGGGAGGGAAAGAGAGAGAAAGCGAGCAGGGGGAGGGGCAGGAGGAGAGGGAGAAGGAGAGAATCCCAAGCCCACAGAGCCCAGACACAGAGCTTAATCCCACAACCCTGAGATCAGGACCTGAGCTGAAACCAAGAGTAAGATGCTCAAGCGACTGAACCACCAGGTACCCCAAAAGTTCTGGAATTTAAATTTACTACCTCTGGGGCATCCAGGTGGCTCAGTCAGTTGGGCATCTGACTCTTGATTTCAGTTCAAGTCATGATCTCAGGGTCATGAGATCAAGCCCCACTTTAGGCTCCGTGCTGAGATCCTCTCTCTCCCTCTCACCCTTCCCCCAACTTGGGCATGCTTTCTCTTTCTCTCTGAAATAAATAAACAAATAAAATCTTTTAAAAAATAAAAATAAATTTATTACCTCTATGCTTGTGAGTTGACTCATGGAGATGTTTAAGTAAATAGCTTCAAGATGAGGGCTGGTCACCAGAAGAACTTGATTAGAGGGCTAGAACTTTCAGCTCTGCTGCCTCCAAAGACAGGTAAAGGGCTTGAGATTGAGCTTAGTCAACAATGGGACAATGTTTTAATTAATCATACCTATGTAACCTTCAAAAAACCCTTAAATGATAGGATTTAGAGAGCTTCCAAGTTAGTGAACAGATCCACATGCTAGGAGGGTCATATACACTGACTCCATGGAGAAAGAAGATCCTATGCTCATGATCCTTCTGGATATCATCTTATATACTTCTTCTGCTGCCTATTCATCTATATCCTTTATTATAAACTGTAATAGTAGGTACAACACTTTCTTGAGTACTATTGAGTCCTGAGGGATGGGGATGGGGTCATGGAAATCCATGATTTGCAGGTGACCAGGCAGAAGTGTGGGTAGCCTGGAGACCCCATCTGCAGGTGGCACTGGAAGTGGGGGCAGTCTTGTCGGAGTTAGCCTTAACCTGTGGGATCTGCACTAACTCTGAATAGTTTCAAAATTAAATTAAATTGCTGGAGACCCACTTGGTTTTAGAGAATTGAGGAATTTGTTGTTGGAAAAAAAAATACTCAATATATTTATTTTGGGAAAACGAATAAATGAGTGAAAAGTTAATTTAAAAAGAAGTAAACCATATTTAACTTACTAACATATATCATCATTCTTGCATCACTTTTTGCTTTCCCTTTTTTGCTATTCCTTTGTATTTAATATCCTTATATAGACAATGCTTGTTTTTTTCTCTTATAACTATTGTAACATAAGCCCCTCTCTTTTAAACTGAGTATTACTTTCAAGCTTGCTGAAACTTAAACCAAAGTAAATTATCAAAATCAAAATCAAAAACAAAAATTTGATTCTTGGGGCACCTGGGTGGCTCATTGTGTTAAGCCTCTGCCCTTGGCTCAGGTCATGATCTCAGGGTCTTGGAATCGAGCCCCGCATGGGGCTCTCTGCTCAGCATGGTGCCTGCTTCCCCCTCTCTCTGCCTGTCTCTCTGCCTACTTGTGATCTCTCTCTCTCTCTGTGTCAAATAAATAAATAAAAAATCATAAAAAAAATTGAATCTCCTTTATGAAAGACTGAGAATTTAGCATGTACTTACTTGTCTCTTACTTTGTCAAGGAACTTCAGAATAAAGATTGTGTTTAATTAGAATTTTCTTTTCCAGAGATTAACAGAGTATTTAGGACATGAAGTATACTCATGAGCTGGAAGAGAAAAACACTGTGAGGGGGAAAATGTCAGAAGACTGGGAATTGGAAGAGAAGAGGGGAAAGCTCTTCCTAGAAAACTGGAAATAGGAATACAAAACAGGAGAGAGGAATACTGAATTTGGCCAAAGGTATTTTGAGTGATCTTCAAGAAAATAATTTCTTATAAAAATCATAAACGGTTAACAAGACCTCATAGAGGTAAGACATGAAAGGAGAACTTACAAAAAATTTAATATAGGATCCAGAACTGCCAAAACAATCTTGAAAAAGAAAAACAAATTTGACAAGTTTACACTTTTTTTTTCAAGACTTACTACAAAGCTACAGCATTTAAAGGCAGTGTGATATTGGCTTAATGCTAGACGTTTAGATAAATGAAATGAAATTGGGAATCAAGAAGTAAACCTTGACTTTTGTAGTCAATCAATATATTTTTTTAAGATTTTACTTTTACTTATTTGACAGAGAAAGAGAGAGAGCGAGAGAGCACAAGCATGGGGAGTGGCAGGCAGAGGGAGAGGGAGAAGCAGACTCCCCGGGAACAGGGAGCCTGATGCAAGGCTCTATCCCAGGACCCTGGGATCATGACCTGAGCTGAGGCAGATGCTTAACTGACCGAGCCACCCAGGCACCCCTGGTCAATTGATATTTGACAAGAGTGCCAAAATACTACAACAGGGAAAGGGTGTCTTTTTAACAAAAGTGCTGGAACAATAGGATATTCAAATGCAGAAGAATGAAGTTGGACCACTACCCCACACCATACACAAAAACTAACTCAAAATGGATCAACAACCCCCCCAAGAGATAAAATTATATAACTCTAAGAAAAAAATATAGGTGTAAATCTTCTTGACCTTGGGTTAGGCAATTATTTCTTACATGTGCTGTCAAAAGCAAAAGCAACTGAAGCTTTTGAAGTCAAAAGCACAAGCAAAGAAAAAAAAAATAGAACTGTATCCAAATGTAAAATTTTTGTGCCTCAAAAGACACTGCCAAGAAAGTAGAAAGACAAGAGAATGAAAGAAAATAGTTGCAAAGCATTTATCTAATAAAGAAATTGTATGAGGGGTGCGTGGATGGCAGAATTGGTTAAGCATCAGACTCCTGGTTTTGGCTCAGGTCACTATTTCAGGTTGTGAGATCAAGCCCTGTTTCAGGCTCTGCCCTCGGTGTGGAGTCTGCTTAAGAATTTCCCTCTCAAAAAAAAAAAAAAAAGAATTTCCCTCTCCCTCTGTCCACCCCCTCCACTGGCTCACTCTCTCTCTCCAAAACAAATAAAATCTTTAAAAAAATTATATGAAAAATATATATATTAAAAGCTCTTAAAACTCAATTTGTTAAAAACCAGTAACATTGTAAAATGGAAAAAGGTTTATGGGATGCCTGGGTGTCTCAGTTGATTAAGCGTCTGCCTTCGGCTCAGGTCATGATCCCAGGATCCTTCGATGGAGCCCCACATTGGGCTTCTTGCTCAGCAGGAACCTGCTTCTCCCTCTGTCTGTCACTTCCCCTGCTTGTGCTTTCCCTCACTCTCCCTCTCTGTCAAATAAACAAAATCTTTAAAAAATGGGAAAACTTTTTAAATAAAAATTTATCTAAAGATATACAAATGAATAATTAGGACATTAAAAGATGTTCATCATTGGCCATTGGGGAAATGCAAATCCAAAACACAATGAGATACACTTCCACCTCTAGAATGGCTAAATAGAAAATAACAAGTGTTGGTGAAGATGGGGAGAAACTGGAGCCTTTGAACATTATGTGCAATTATATTAGTGCAATTATGTAATGTTGCAGCCACTTAGAAAAATATATAACAGTTCTGCAGTAAGTTAAACTGAGTTACCATGTCGCCCAGCAATTCCTTGCCTAGGTATATACCCAAGAGAATTGAAAACATATACCACATAATAATCTATATGTGTGTAGGTTTTGTACATGAATGTTCATAGCAGCATTTTTCATAATAGTTTAATACTCATAATTATTCAAATTTCCATCACTGATAAATGGATAAACAAAATGTGGTATATCCCGGCAATGAAAGACTATTCAGTAATAACATGAAAGGAAGTACTGATACATAATACAACATGAGTGAACCTAAAAAAAATTATGCTATGTGAAAGAAGCCAATCACAAAGACCATATATTGTAAAGTTACATTTATATGAAATTTCCAGAATAGGAAATTACTGGTTTCTAGGGGCCATGGGAGTGGGGAACCTGTAAATTATTGGTTTCTAGAGCTCAGAGGAGTGGGGAAGTAAAGAGTGACTTCTAGTTTATACATGGGATTTCTTCATGAGGTGATAAAAGATCCTAAAATTACATAGTGGTGATGGTTACACAACTCAGTGAATATATATTTAAAAGCCATTGAATTACATTGTATATTTACTTAAAAGGGTACATTTTACAGGTGAACTATGTATCAATAAATTTAGTTTAAAAAAAACAATTAAGGGGCACCTGGGTGGCTCAGTCAGTTAAGTGTTTGCCTTCGGCTCAGGTCATGATCCCAGGGGGTGCTGGGATCGAGCCCCACATTGGGCTTCCTACTCAGTGGGATACCTGCTTTTCTCTCTCTCCCATACCCCCTGCTTGTGTTTCCTCTCTCACTGACTCTCTCTCTGTCAAATAAACAGATAAAATTTTAGGAAGATCCTAAAAGAAGTGGAGAAAATGATAAAGAAGCAATATTTGAAGAGTTAAATAAGTGAGGGTTTGTTAGAATTGAGGAAGGAATTCATTTCTCAGATTCAAAGTATATTTTGTGTCTTAAGATGGATAAAAAAATATATCCACATTTAGACACATCATCAAAATGAAATTGTGGAACATTAGGTACGATAAACAGGAAGTCACCAAAAAAAGTCAAAGAGAAAAAAGACATACTACCTCATAAGGAATACTGACAGACTATTCCTCAGCAACAAGGGAAACCAAAACACAAAGAAGTAATAGCTTCAAAACTGAGAAATTCTATATAAAATACATCATTCCTTAAATATTATTTTTTCTTATTTAGGGGAGGGTAATTTTAATTGCAGATGCCATTTCTTTCTTGATTATTCATTTACTCGATTTTATAAAAGTCTTGAAGCAATTTTGATATTTTATGTTTCTCTAGGAAATTATTTTATATAAGATTTTAAATTTCACATAAAGTTTTTCATTTTATTTTGTTACTTTTTAGGTGACTGTGATTTTAGTATTTTTTATGTCTTGATAATTCTTCATGAAAGCAACCCCTTATTATTATTTTCTGTAGTCCTTGATAATATATCTTGATTTGCTATCTACTTAGTCTGAAACTAATATAATTAATCCACTATTTTTGATTATTTGTAGAAAGTATCTTTTGTACTCTTTTACTTTTAATCTTCCTATGTCTTTATATTTAAAATGAGTTTGTCTTCAACAGCATATAGTTAGTTCTTACATTTTTATCCAGTCTGATGCTCTGTTTCTCTCAATTGAGGTATTTAGATCATTCACATTAAATATAATTATTGGTATGACTGTATCTAAATCTACCATCATGGTAGTTGTTTTCTATTAGTATTGTTTTTTTTTCCTTTTCCCTCTTTACCTGTTTTCTTTAGATTAAGTATTTATTTATTTATTTATTATGGAAAAGAGAAAAGATAAAGAGGAAAAGACTCATTTTATGAAGCTAGATTAATTTTGAACGTAAAACCAAACTAATTTCAGTTGCAAAGTCCAAAATAAACAAGTAAGTCAAATCCAGCAGAATACTAAAATACTTAATAAATCATGACTAAGCAGTTTTTCTAAAGATTCAGTTATTTATTTGAGAAAGAGAGAAAGCGTGTACAAGAGAGAGCATACACACACATGTAGATGGTGGGGACCATGAAAGGGCAGAAGGAGAGGGAGAGAGAGTATTGGAAGAGAGAGAATCTTAAGCAGACTCTACGCCTAGCAAGGAGCCTGATGTAGGGGTTGATCCCTGGTCCTGATATCATGACCTGAGCTGAAATCAAGAGTGGGACCCTTAACTGACTGAACCACCCAGGTGCCCCCTAAGCAGTTTTTATTCAGAGAATACAAAGACAGGTCTATTTCTGAAAAGCTAGTAATGTTAGTCACAATATTAATGAATTAAATGGAGAAAACTACAGTTATCTTTTCAAGAATGCAAAAAAAAAGTATTCAGTAAAATTCAAATATGTGATTAAAAACTCTTATCCAACTTGTGGAACAGTAGAAAAGTTCTTTAACACAACATATTAATAGTAACAAATAATAATTAAAATGAAGAAGCATTCCCAAAAGGATCAAGAAAAAAACTAACGTTTGTTGTCACCATTTCTATTTAATATGGTCCTTTATTTCCTAATCAACGAAAAAAGTTAAGTGTATAGGATTTCTGGCTGGCAGCCATGCTGAGATCCTAGTCAACAATCAGCATCAACCATAAGACATAAGCAATGATTATTAAAAATAATCTCCAGATTATTCCAGCCAATGGCTGTCAGACTTCCAGTCACTCCACCTGAGGCATATGGAAGAAGAAACAAGGAAATTCTGCAAAACACTGTCTGAATTCCTAACACAGAGAAACCATAAAATATAACCATTGTTATTATTAAGACACTAAATTTTGGGTTATTCACTGGAACAACAGGAAAAGATTTTTAAATAAGAAAAGCATAGTCATAAAGGAAAAAAACTCACTAAATTAACAATTTTTAAATTTCTATACAACAAAGATATTTTAATCAAAGTGAAAAGACAAGGCACTAAGAGAAGATAGCTCCACTTCCTATAACTGTAGAATAACAAATAGACAACCAAAGTTTGGGAAAAATTGGCCAAGAACATGAACACACAAATCACAAAAGAAGAATCTTAGATGACTAGTAAGCATATGAAAGATACTCAACTAGGCAATGGGAGAAATAAAAATAACAATCAGGAATTACTTAATAACTAGTCAGACTGGTAAAAATTTTAAGTCTAATAACATCAAATTCATTAAGGATCAAAAGATATGGAAACTTGCATGCATTTTGTTACAGCAACTGCCCCCTACATAATGATGTTATCCAGAAAAGTCAACAACCCATGGCAGCGGCAGTGGCTTCCAGAACCCAGTTTCCAGATGTATAGACATCTGGGGCCTAGGGGGCACTTGGGAGCAGTGAAGGGGATACACTGAGGGGTAGATGTGGTCCATTGGCAGATATGAGGTCAGAGCTGTCCCAAGTTACAACACAGACCTATGGACTGTAGACTATTAATGTACAACCATCAGAGAGCAATTTATCTTTAGATAATCATTTCAAGGTATAAATCCAATTCTAGATATATACTCTTCATAACTCCCACAGCTATGCATAAAAAGACAAGTAGAAGAATGTTCCTTTTGACACTCAGTGAAAAATTATAAACACCCTATATATCCATTATTAGAACAGATAAATTAACTGTATTATATTCATACAATGAAATTCTGTTCAGCAATGAAGATGAATAACTTACAGTACATGAATAAACATAGATAAATCTGAAAAACAAAGATTAATGATAAAAGCAGGCTGGAAAATGATACATACAGTATAATGTTACATGAGGTTTTAAAACATGCCAAACAATGCTGCATATCATATACACTTATGGTACAAAAATGTACACTTTCTTTGGAGTGATTCACATAAATCTCTCTTCTGTGGAGAGAAGAAAGAGAAAGAATGGTATATATGAGGTTTCAAGTGTATCTATTTTAATTTGTGTAAAGTTGAAACATATGTGGCAAAAAGTTAACATTTATTAAAGCAAGCTGGTAGGTACAGTATAAACATCTTCATCATATTATTTTATAGCCTGTATGTTTGCAATGTTTTAAACATTTCCTTTTTTAGGTTTTAAAAAACATTGCAAAGGACGGAGGAGAGGAAAGTGAAAAGATTTGAAATCTTGATTGTGGAGAATGTACTAAATTCAGTTTATTAGAAATGAGTGACGGGCGCCTGGGTGACTCACTGGGTTAAAGCCTCTGCTTTCAGCTCAGGTCATGATCCCAGGGTCCTGGGGGGCTCAGGTCATGATCTCAGGGTCCTGGGATCTAGCCCCGCTCGACAAATCTCTGAAATCATAATAAATTTATACAAAAGCATATTTTGTTTCTATTAGCAACTTCTAAAGTTATCTCTATTCTAGAAGACATCTCTTTTCAAAGATACGGTAATTAAAATGTAGAGGACTCTGAATACCAATATTTGAATGTGAAAATCCTTTGATTTTATTAACAAACTGACACAGTTTAAAGGAGAGCTATAAAAACCCACTTAGGTCTTCCAAACCCTAAGCTTCAAAATTATTATGTAGCTTCAGGCTTTATTAAAAATGGTTGGAATTTATTAAAAAACAAAAATCCACTTTTTGTAACAGCCCTATACTTAAATAACAGAACTAGAACTTCTACTGGATTGCTCTGATTTTTGGAGTCTAAGCTTTACAATAATCACCTGATCTTTCAAGTGAGTATTTAGAATGAGTAATCATTCCCTAGAGAGCAGGAAATGTGTTCTGTTTATCACTGTTTTCCCAATACTTAATCCATAATAGGTGTTCAATAATAATTATTTGTTTAATTAATGAAATGAATCTAGCCCCTAACACAGACACAGCCTCAAATTTCTGCAACAGACTGTACAGCCAAACAACCATCATGGATCAGACCCACTGGTTCTTTCAGCTTAAGATTCTGGAAATTATTTAGAGACATTACTACCCTCAGGGGTTCTACTCTTTTATTTTTTTTTTAAGAATTTTGTTTATTTATTTTAGAGAGAGAGTGAGCACGTGCAAGGAGGAGGAGCAGAGAGAGAGGGATAAGTAGACCCTGTTGAGCACAGAGCCAGACACAGAGATCAATCTCATGACCCTGAAATCATGACCTCAGCTGAAACCAAGAGTCCAACGCTTAACTAAGTCACCCAAGCATCCCAGGAGCTCTACTTTTTTTTTCCCCCCTAGATTTTATTTATTTATTTGAGAGAGAGAGAGAGTACAAGTAGGCAGAGCGACAAGCAGAGGGAGAGGGAGAAACAGGCTCCCTGATGAGCAGAGAGCCTGATGTGGGGCTCGATCCCAGAACCCTGGAATCACGACCCAAGCCAAAAGGTAGACACTTAACCAAGTGAGCCACCCAGATGCCTCTGGGAGCTCTACTCTTAATACCACCCCTCTAATATCACAGACGTAAGCAGCAAATCATTTGGATCTAAAAATCTCTCAATCTCAAAGATAGAGAACCAACAGACAGCTCTTAAAAATGAAATAGAAATATTTTTATATATGGGATTTCATAATTCATAGACTAATTTTGACTCAAAAAACCAAGATTCATTGTTAATACCATAGCTAATAAGATGATATAGACTAAGATAAGGTTACCAGATTTAAAAAGTTGAATATAACTCATGATGCACAAAGGAACTATTTCCATAGAATAGTAGGATGAGATGGCAAATACTTCTTATGAATGTAATAATTATTATCTAGTTTAGATTTCTTATATTTAGGACTATGTGGATGATTCTATTAAGGGTTAAATACCCCAATAAAGGAGTAATCATAATAGAAAAGAAAATGCCATATATCCATATAATATAGGCCAAGTTAAAAGGTAAATTATCAACTATTAGAGTTTATTAAATTTCATATGCACTTTGATAAGACAGGAACTTTAAGAGCAGGACAACTTTTTCTTTCTCTTTTTTAAGATTTTATTTTTAGGTAATCTCTACAGCCAATGTGGGTTTTGAACTTACAACCTTGAAATCAAGAGTCACATGCTCTACTGGCAGAGCCAGTCAGGAGCCCCATATAACTTCTTTTATTTATTTATTTATTTATTTATTTATTTATTTATTTATTTATTTTTTAAAGATTTTATTTATTTATTTCACAGAGGGAGAGAGATCACAAGGAGGCAGAGAGAGCAGGCAGAGAGAGGGGGAAGCAGGCTCCCCGCCAAGCAGGGAGCCCGATGCGGGCCTCGATCCCAGGACCCTGAGATCATGACCTGAGCTGAAAGCAGAGGCTTTAACCCACTGAGCCACCCAGGTGCCCTGACTTCTTTTAAAGTACAGCAATTTATTAAACAAATAACTTGTCTTTTGCTGACTTCTATCCTATTACATGAGAAAATATCAAAACCTTGTAAGAATGCTAAAACTCCAAATTGCAAGGTGTGAAGTGGTAGGTGAGAAGCAAAAGTAACAGTACACCATCATAGGAAAAGCAAGTCATACACAGAATAAAATTTTTTCCTGTACTACATTATCCACTAATTAAAATAATGATGTTAATAATTATAAAACAATTACTAAGCATTTTTAAAGGATGTATTATATGTATAGGACTTTTTCCAGGCAACTAGTCCCTAATTGTGTTCACAAGAAATATAAAACTTAGGGCTACCATATGTTCTTTTCTTTTCGATTTTTAAACTGTGTTAAAATAAACATAAAATTTACCATCTTTGTCAATTTTAAGTGTACAGTTCAGTGGTACTTAGTACATTCACATTTTTGTGCAACCATCACCACCATCCATCCCCATAACACCATACGTTCTTTTAAAAACACTGTTAACAGGGCGCCTGGGTGGCTCAGTGGGTTAAAGCCTCTGCTTTCGGCTCAGGTCATGATCCCAGGGTCCTGGGATCGAGGCCCGCATCGGGCTCCCTGCTCAGCAGGGAGCCTGCTTCCTCCTCTCTCTGTCTCTCTGCCTGCCTCTCTGCCTACTTGTAATCTCTCTCTCTCTGTCAAATAAATAAATAAAATCTTTAAAAAAAAAAAATAAATAAAAATAAAAAAAAATAAAAAAAAATAAAAACACTGTTAACACCCTGATTGTGTGCAGTACAACTACTGAGTAAAAGAGGAAAGCAGAAAGAAAGTTCAATGAGTTAATTGCAATGAATGGAACATAAAGGTGGTCACTTACAATGCAAGTATTCTGTAGTATTCTGGCCTGGAATGCATAACCTGAATCTAACCATGAGGAAATATCAGACAAACCCAAATTAGGGGCATTCAATTAAAAAGAAGTGGGGGAGGATATTTTCTTTAAAAATATCAGTGTTTTTTTTTTTTTTAAAGATTTTATTTATTCATTTGACACAGAGAGAGAGATTACAAGTAAGCAGAGAGGCAGGCAGAGAGAGAGGAGAGAGGAGGAAGCAGGCTCCCTGCTGAGCAGAGAGCCCGATGTGGGCCTCGATCCCAGGACCCTGGGATCATGACCTGAGCTGAAGGCAGTGGCTTTAACCCACTGAGCCACCCAGGCGCCCATAAAAATATCAGTGTTAAAATGACAAAGAAAAGCTAGAGAGAAATAGATTAAAGGAAACCAAAGAGAAATGACAATTAATTGCAAAGCTTGATCCTGGACTGCATTCTGCATTGAACGGAGGAAAACCCACAAAGGACAATATCTGGTCAACTAGTAAAAATTAAAATATGCACAGGAGATTAGAGTTTTGTAAATTTCAAATTTTTCTGAAGATGATAACTGTACCCTTACTCTTAAGAAATACAAACCAAAACATTTAGGGGTAAAGGGCCATAATTTCAAATGGTTCAGAATGGAAAGGAAAAAGGTGAATCTGGAAAAAGGGATAAAAGCTATACTGGGTGTCCTACACTATTCTTATTTTTGCAGCTTTTTTGTAGCTTGAAATTATATGTAAAGAAAGAGTTAAAAAATGTGCCTAATAGGTAGAAGCTACATATGGAATTCTAATTCATAACACTAAGGAATATAAGAAATTATTAACATGTAACTTACAAAAGTAAAATACAAAAATACATGTAATTTCAAAGCACTGTCAGTTTATCACACCTAAATTGTGAACAATGTCAGATCTGTGCCTTTCATGAAACTGGATAAATATAATGGGGTCAGTTACATTAGGATGTTCTGTATCTGGTCAGTAATTTTGATTAAGATTCAGAAGTTGTGGGAAATTACCTCTAGCGATGTTTGTTTATTAATATAAATTCTGAAAACATTCTTCTTGCATCACTGAATTCAGTCCTTGCTGACTAACATTTCATGGGTCAAGATGAATGGGTTTTCTGTTGACTCAGCCAGTGTGGTGATTGACACACATATTCAATAATAGCAGAATGAGGGCGCCTGGGTGGCTCAGTGGGTTGAGGCCTCTGCTTTCGGCTCAGGTCATGATCTCAGGGTCCTGGGATCGAGGCCCGCATCGGGCTCCCTGCTCGGCGGGGAGCCTGCTTCCCCCTCTCTCTCTGCCTGCCTCTCTGCCTCCTTGTGATCTCTCTCCCTCTGTGAAATAAATAAATAAAATCTTTAAAAAAAAAAAAATAATAGCAGAATGAATAAAATGTCATCTTCTGTGTCTGATAAATGCCAGAGTCTATCAGTGCTTTATTTTTATTCTATACTTTTAAAATTATTTTATCTTACTTTTGATTTACTTTCTTCTTCATTGCTTCATTGTTTTAATTTTTCAGTAGCCTTTTTCTTTTATGTTTCACCTTTTTTTTTTTTTTAAAGTAGGCTCCATACACAGTACAGAACCTAATGAGGGGCTTGAACCCACCACTCTGAGATCAAGACCTGAGCTGAGGTCAAGAGATGGGACAGTCTACTGATAGAGCCACCCAGGTACCCCTCATTATTTTTTAATCTTAATTTTCCTTTCAGTTGCAATTTTTATCTTATTTATTATTATTATTATTATTATTATTATTATTATTACATAAGTCTTACTTTATAATGATGAGAAGGAAGTATGGTAATATGGTTAATACAATTATGAACATATGGATTGGAATCCTTTTCTTCATCCATTTCTATATTACGTCTGGACAAAATCTAAGCTTTAGTATATTAGAAGTTATACACTCAGACAAAAACTCATTTCCACAATATTAACGTACTTGTGCTAAATCATATTTAGACTGCTGCAATAGTATTACTTTCTCACATTATATACCATCCTTGGTTTTTGTGTTATATAATCATTAATAAACTATAAGCAATATAATATATATTAGAAGAAGTCTATAAATTAGACTTTATATTCATGCAAGGGCTTAATGCAGGTAGGAAAAGAATCTTCTGATAGAACTCCGCACTGTCTCCTATAATTACTTCATAGTATCTTAGCACAAATCTTGTTTATCTGTATGAAATTTTACAATCTATAAAGATAATTTATATTTTTTCATATTACTTCTTAATATATCAATGAAGTACATAGAGCAAGTATTATCATAGAAAAGGAAATTGAAGCTTATAGACGGATTAGATTTACCAACATTATATAGACAGCAAAATGGCCGATTACCAAGGACTTAAACACCAACAGGTCCCAAACCAAAACAATGAGAAGGTCTTCTCTCAGTCATGCCACAGGAGCAGGCGAGAAGAAATATGAAAAGTTGTTATGCAGAACCCAAAGCAGCACTGTGTGACTATATCTAAATCAACAAGATCATCTCTATAATACCTGCTAGATACCTCATAGGACCATAGGCACCACTGGCACTTCATTTTGTCTGCTCCCCAATGAGCAAACATGTTCTTCCAAAATTTCCACTCACCAAAAATACTGAATCAGACAGTGATTCTAAAAGCTTTTTGTTTTGAACTGAGAGTTACCAGAGAGGAGGTGGGGAGAGTGGGAGAAATACGTGATGGGGATTAAGGAGTGCAGCTGTTATGATGAGCACTGAGTGATATATGGAAGTGTTGAATCACTGTATTGTACACCACAAACTAACATAACACTATATGTTAGCTATTCTGGAATTAAAATTTTAAGAAGATAAAAGATTTCGAAAAATAAAAGCTTTTTGTTTCGGGCAGATATAGAAGAACAAACAGGAGGGCAAACAGTAAATAATACTATAATATACGTCAGTTCTGACTCTTTTAGGATAAGCTCTTCGCAGAGAAGTATTTTAGCCTGAATCACTGTAATTATAATCTGGAACCAATAAAGTAAAGGATCAGATGTGTTAGGAATAAGGAATGAAGACTGAAGAGAGCCATAGGAAACATTGTCCACTACATGGGGATATTCTTACCCTTGCCACTGATCAAAAACGTTCATTGTTGCAGAGGCACAGCTAAAAGAGAATGAGCATAGCCACACCTCAGCATTCACCTCTGACCAGATTCCAAAGAGTGGTCAGGGCTTGCTCTGATTTTGGGGTGTGGCTTGAGGGAGAATCCCTCAAGTTGGCAATATATAAGGAGAAACATTATAGGTAAGATAAACACCAATCTCCTTAGGGTTTTTTCACAGCTATAAAATAATAGCACTAGGGCCACCTGGGTGGCTCAGTTGGTTAAAGTGCCTGCCTGCCTTCAGTTCACGTCATGATCCCAGGGTCCAGAGACTGAGCCCCACATTGGGGTCCCTGCTCGACGGGGAGGCTGCTTCTTCCTCTCCCATTCCCCCTGCTTGTGCTCTCTCTCTCTGTCTGTCAAATAAATAAAATAAAATCTTTATAAAAAAAAAAATAATAATAGCAATAGAGGGTGCAATTGTTTGCAGGGGAGGTAAGGAGTTGGGAGCATATATGGATACACAGTCTTATCAGATAAAATGCTCTTAGGCAGAGGAGCAAATTTTCAAAACTATCTTTCACCAAGTAGGCACTCTAAAGTGGGAGTAAAGGAGCTGGCTCGTGGAGCATGCAACTCTTGATCTTGGGGTTGTGAGTCCCCGCTGGGCATAGAGATTACTTAAAACTAAACTAAAATAAACTAAATTAAAATAAAATTAAATTAAAAATAAAGTGGGAGTAAAAACAGACAGGCAGTTTTTCCAAAGGTATGAGTCTACATATGCAATGGTCACAAAGAAAACAAAATAACAATCAACAAAAACAAAGATCCAGTTCCCTCCCTAACCTCTTAGACTGTTGAACGAGGAACTAAGTGAATAACCTATATTATCAAAGCTTTCAGGATACAAAATAGTACCCAGATAAGGAAAGAAGTTAAGAAGAATCTACCTGTATTCTATTCTACCTGTATTCTATCCTATTCTTAGGCAAATAGTAGATCTTTATAAATCTGCCCTTAAATGAAGATAACTTAACCAGAAGAAAAAGCTGGATAAAAATTTTGCCATTAAAAGTCATGAAATAAACCCAGTAAGTGAGAGATTAATGAAGAAAACACACACCAGGAAACAAGAGTGAATGACTACTTTCTACTCCCAGGAAAATTTCACTCTCTAAGTTATAAGATGAAATAAAAATAAGGTGAATTAAAATTTGTGAATTTAGTCCAACCCCAGTCTAAACTCAAAGGATTAATTTCTGGGACTTGACAAAAGTGGTCAAGATATACCTGAGAAAACAACTAACAGAAGAATTCTGAAATAAGTGAGCAAAGATGAGAGGTCTGTCCTAAGAAAATATCAAAACTTAAACAGTTAGCAATTAAAATTGAACTACTAAGAAATAATAATATGAAAGAAACCCTGTTGGCAACCTGAGCAATACAGTGACAGCAAGAACAAGAGTCTTATGAAAGGCGGCAGAAAGGGAGCCAAGAAGAAAGTGGTGGATTTGTTTTCTTTTTTTTTTTTTTTTTTTTAAAGATTTTTATTTATTTATTTCACAGAGGGAGAGAGATCACAAGTAGGCAGAGGCAGGCAGAGAGAGAGGGGGAAGCAGGCTCCCTGCTGAGCAGAGAGCCCGATGCGGGCCTCGATCCCAGGACGCTGAGATCATGACCTGAGCCGAAAGCAGAGGCTTTAACCCACTGAGCCACCCAGGCGCCCTGGATTTGTTTTCTAAGAAAGACTGGTATGATGTGAAAGCAACAGCTATGTTCAATATAAGAAATATTGTAAAAACACTAGTCACAAGAACTCAATGCACCAAAATCACATCTGATGGCCTCTCATGTTTTTGAAGTGAGCCTTGCTGATCTGAAGAATGGTGAAGTTGCATTTAGAACTGAGGATGATCAGGGCAAAAACTGACTAATTTCCTTGGCATGCCTCTTACCTATGACAAAATATGCTCCATGGTCAAAAAATGACAGACCATGATTGAAGCTCATGTTGATGTCAAGATTACCAAGGGTTATTTTGTCTATTTTGTGTTGGTTTTACTAAAAAATAGCAGGTCTGCCAAATTTGGAAAAAGGTGATGGAAATCATGACCCAAGAGGTGCAGACAAATAACTGAAAGTAGTAGTCAATAAACTGATTCTAGACACCACTGGAAAAGAAAGAAAAGGCTTGCCAGTCTATTTATCCACTCCATGATGTCTTTGTTAGAAAAGTAAAAATGCTGAAGAAGCCCAAGTTTGAATTAGGAAAGCTCATGAAGCTTCATGATGAAGGTAGTAGTCCTGGAAAAACTACTACGGGGGATGAGACCACTGCTAAAGTTGAACGAGCTGATGGATTGAGCCACCAATCCAAGTGACCTGCTGGTACTAAGCATAAGAGGTCTTCCTAAACTGTAAAATGGAACAGATATAGAACCTATCTCAAAGGATTCTTGTGAGGATGAAATAAATATATGCCAAATCCTAATAGCATAATACCAATATGAGCAAAAGACGTTAACAGAAAATTTACAGAAAAAAAACAAAAGTAGCCATTAGATGGGTCACTTGGCCACTTCAGTCAGTGGAGCAATCGATGCTTGATCTCCGGGTTGTTAATTTGAGCCCCATGTTGGGCGTAGAGTTCATGTATAAAAAAAGTGGCCATTACCTAGAAATATATTAAATCTAATAATCAAAGACGTACAAATTTGAACAATCTTGAGTCATCATTATGCACCAGATTATCGACCGTTTAAAAAAAAAAAAGTACTCAGAATTGAGTAAGATTTGGCAGCATGTACACTCTCATATAATTTTAGAGAGAGTATAAATTGTTACCATTGTTTGGAAAGCCGTTTAACAACAAGTACCAAAATTCTGATCCAGCAATTTCTCTTTTAGGAATTACACTACAAAAATAATCACAAGAGTATAAAGCCAAATCTACAAAAATGTTCATGTGGGAACTATTCATAATTTGGAAAACTTTGAGCCCATCCAAATGTGTATTAATGAACATCAGTTAAATTATGATATATCCAAAAAATGACTTTGTAGTCATTAAGAAGTGATTTATATTCTCTATATTCATAAGAAAAAAAGTGCTCCACAACATACTTTCTTGAGGGAAAGGAAAAATTACAAGTCAATAGAGTATGACCTTGTATTTATAAATGTATGTGTGTATACTTACAGAAAAGAAAGTTCAATATTAGTACAATGTTAAAGTGCTTACCCCCAGATTGAAGGATTTTAAGTGACTTACCTTTCTTTCATAAATTCTTTATTACTTTAACTATCTCTAGGACTATGTATTACCTTCATAATCAGAAAAAAATCTATTTTCATTTTTAAAATAAATTTTAAAAACAACTACAGAACCGAAAGAGAAATATCAATTCCTCCTCCAATGATTGTTTTCACTGCACAAAATAACTGATCCAAGCAAACATTACATGAGCAAAAGAAAACACACTTTGAATTGTACCCTAAGATTAAAAGAACTTGACAACTCAGGGAAAGGCAAAGGAAAACCAATTATGGCAAAAAGATTCAACAGTATCTCTATTATAAAACATATCTAAAATTATGACTAGAGTCCTCCTAAATACTGCAAAAAATAAAACTAGTAACCTGAATGAGGAAAAGAAAGGCAAAAGAAATTGTTAAGACATTTACTAGACATGATGAAACTTAATACTGCTTTTCAAGTGATTCTGACTCTTAAAGTAATTAAAAGAACTATTCAAATATGAATAGTTCCTAGAGAAAGGAACTAGTTCATTTATGTCAGAGAACTTTAAGTTATTTAAGAAAAAGCTGTATCAAGGGGGGGGGGGCTCTTGATGGCTCAGTTGGTTAAGTGTCCCATTCCTGATTCCAACTCAGGTCATGATTCTCAGAATCATGAGAGCGAGCCCTGCATTGGGCACCGCACTCAGTGTAGAGTCGGCTTGAGATTCTCTCTCTTTCTCTCCCTCTGCCCCTCCCCCAGCTCTCTCTCCATACATAAATAAATAAAATCTTTAAAAAAAAAAGAAAGAAAAGCTGTATCAAACTGATTAAAACCTTACTTGTCTTAACTTGTCACTAATTGCCTCCCAAGATATCCCATGCTGATATAAAGAAAAACCTAAAAACATACAAGTGTTAACTTTTTCTAGTATCGACACATGAAAACTATTTTTTCCCTTACAAAAAATCCTAGTGCATAACCTTTCCATTTGAATTCAGGAAAAAGTACTAAAAGAAGATTAAATTCAAAGCATCAGGAGCAACACAGAAAAATATTCAAGAAACTGGTATGGTTCCAATTTTCCACTACTCAGTCTCAATTTCATTATAAGTAGAATAAGAAGATTGACTAGAACTCCAAATGGAGCATCCGCGATATGACATGCTCTTTGAAAGAATTTTATGCTCCATGAAAATAAAGGTTCTATTGGTAAAACAAGTTCAGGAAATTCTGCACACCATTTACCTTCTTTGAAGAATCAGAATGCACTGTACTGTAGAAAAGAAAATATTTAACTTTGTATAACCCACCATTTCTCATTTAATTAAATTAAATAAATTCAAATTAAATGTCTGTCAATAGAGGAATAATTAAAAGATTATACATCATAGCATGATTCTTACAAAGAAGACATTTTATATACTAATATGGTAGAGTTCTGGGACACAAGATAAAAAAGATAAACTACAGAATAATACATGTATTAACTAGTTTTTGTTAACTTAGTTTTTCGTGTGTATATATATATATATGTATTCTAAAAGAATACACAGCAAACTTTTTAAGAGTGATTCTGGAAATGGTAATTGGCAGAGTCAAAGGGGAATACATTTAACTGATAGACTTAACTGTATCTTGAAATGATCTTGAATGTATCTTTAAAAGATCTTAAATGTATCTTTCTTGGGGACCTTAGTGGCTCAGTCTGTTAAGCACCCAACTCTTGGTTTTGGGTCAGGTCACAGTCTCAGGATTCTGGGATGTAAGCGGGAAGCCTGCTTCTCCCTCTCCATCCACCACTCCCCCTACTTAAACTCTCTCTCTTGTTCGCTCTCAAACAGATAAATAAAATCTTAAAAAAAATACAAGTTAGAAAACTTAAATGTTTATAATAATCAACAGTTAAATAAATAACTAAATATTAACTCAAAAAATGTTTCAATGTTATCTACGTTATGAATTGCCTACATTTCATGAGAATTTTCACCAAAGTTAACAAAATGTGTATAATTATGTAGAATACATCGCAATCAAAAAAGTACCTGTAAGGGAAAAAAACTCCAATGTGTAATTCATACTGTTATGTTTATACCTGTATAAAATGAGAACTGTATTCTTTTATAAATTGAACAAATGTAATACAACCATGTGTGCTAAATACTGAAGAAACAGACACAGAAGTTGCAGCACTTGTCTCTCAAGAAGCTTAGAGTCAAGTGGAATAAAGACAAGTAAATCAATTGTAATAGTACAATGAGCTACATTTATTCCACCCACACAAAAAACATATTCAGGGTATACTACGTGCCAAGTGCTGTCTGGATGTTATTCATCAGTAGAAAGAAAAACAAAAAATAATTCTTGCTTTCTTTAGGAGAGAAAACCACAATAAAAATATTTGAAGGCCATAAGTGCCAAGGGAAAAAATACAACAAAAAAAGGGATAGGGAGTGCAGGGTGGAGGGTTTGCAATTTTGGTTAGGGTGTGAAAGCAAAGTCATGCAAAAGAATACTTTATGTATACAAGACACACCAGAGTCTAATGTAGCTGGCCCAGAGTAAACTACAGGAAATGTAGTAAGAAATGACATGAGACTGGTTCGGGGCTTTAAGAAAGATCAGGTGGGGCCTTGTAGGCCACTGCAAAGACTGAATCATATGGGTTGGTTGGTTGCTTGCTTGCTTTTACAGATTTTATTTTTTAGAGCAGTTTTAGGTACACAGCAAAATTGGTAGGATGGTAGAGATCTCCTTGGCCCCACACATGCATACCTGCTATCAACATTCTCCATCAAAGTGGCACATTTGTTAAAATTTATGAACCTACACTAACACATCACTATCGTGCAAAGTCCATACTTTAGGGTTCACTCTTGATATTATACGTTCTATGGAATTGGACAAATATATAATGACATGCGTCTACCAATATAATATCATACAGAGTAATTTTAATGCCCTAAAAATCCTTTGTGTTGCACTAACTCATCCCTCCCACCCTTTAAACCTTTAGCAAATACTGCTCTTTTTACTTTCTTCAGGTTTGCCTTTTCCAGAATGTCATATACTTGGAATCATATAGTCTGCAGCCTTTTCAGATTAGTTTCTTTCAGTCAGTAGTATGCATTTAAGGTTCCTCATATGTCTTTCCATAGCTTGATAATTCATTTCTTTGTAATAATAAATAACAGTCCATTTCTGGATTATTTATCCATTCACCTACTAAAGGAGATCTGGGTTGCTTCCCGGTTTTGGTAATCATGAATGAAACTTCAACATTTTTTGCGGACATAAGTTTTCAACTAATTTGAGTAAATGCCAAGGAGCATGATTGCTAAAATGTATAGTAAGAATATGGTTAATTTTGTAAAGTGTCTGTGCCATTTTGCATTTCCACCAGCAATGAATGAGAGTTCCTATTGCTCCATATCCTCTCCAGCATTTGATGTCAGTGTTTCAGATTTTGGACAATCTAATAGGTGTGTAGTAGTAGTATCTTGTTGTTGTGGTTTGAATTTCCCTGATGACATATGATGTAGAGCATTTTCATGTGTTTATTTGCCATAATGATTTCTGTGGTGAGCTGTCAAGATCTTTGGCCCTTTTTAAAATTAGGTTGTTTGTTTTCTTATTGAGTTTTAAGAGTTCTTTGTACACTTTGGATAATGGTCCTTTTTAAGATGTATCTTTTGCAAATATATTCTCTCATTCTGGGTCTTGTCTTCTCATTCTCTTGTAATTGTCTTGCGTAGACAGGGTTTTTAATTTTAATGACATTGAGCTTAACAATTACTTCTTTCATGAATCACAGCTTTAGTATTATATCTAAAAAGTCATGACCATACACAAGGTCACCCAGGTTTTATCCTATGTTATCTTCTGGAAGTTTTGTAGTTTTGCTTTTTCATTTTTAGGTCTGTGATTCATTTTAGGTTAATTTTTATAAAGGATATAAATTCTATGTCTAGTTTCATTTTTGCATATGAATGTCCAGTACTAAAGCACCATTTTCTGAAAAGACTATCTTTGCTTCATTTTATTATTGCTTTGCTTTGTCAAAGATCAGCTGATTATATTGATGTAGATCTATTTCTGGGTTTTCCAAACTGTTCCACTGATCTATTTGTCTATTCTTATGCCAATACCACATTATCTTGATTACTGTAGGTTTCTTGTATATCTTTAAGTTGGTAATGTCAGTCCTCCAACTTTAATACTGAAAATAATAAATTTTGAGATGCCTAATAAACTGTAGGTATAGGTGCAACAAAAGCAGTTGGTATGAGAACTTGAGTTCAGGGGGGAAAAACTCCAGGCTTATAAAATTATTCCATTAAAAAAAAATGAAAAAGTCCTTCTCCAACTCTTGCAAAAAATTGAAGAGGAGGAGGGAACACTCCCAGATTCATTTTACGAAGCCAGCATTACCCTGATAACAAAATAAGACAAGGACACTTCAACAAAATTACAGGCCAATGTATCTGATGAACAGAAATGCAAAACTCGGGCGCCTGGGTGGCTCAGTGGGTTAAAGCCTCTGCTTTCGGCTCAGGTCATGATCTCAGCGTCCTGGGATCGAGGCCCGCATCGGGCTCTCTGCTCAGCAGGGACCCTGCTTCCTCCTCTCCCTGTCTCTCTGCCTGCCTCTCTGCCTACTTGTAATCTCTCTGTCAAATAAATAAATAAAATATTAAAAAAAAAAAAAAGAAATGCAAAACTCCTCAACAAAATATTAACAAACCAAAATCAACAATATATTAAAAGGATCATACATCATGATCAAGTGGGATTTATCGCTGGGATATATGGACGCTTCAACATCCATATATCAGCCACATTATACATCACATTAATAAAATAAAGGACAGAAATCACATGATTATCTCAATTGATGTAGAAAAAGCATCTGACAAAATTCAACAACCATTTATGATTAAAAACTCTCAACAAAATGGGAATAAAAGGAATGTGCCTTAACATAATAAAGGTCATATATGACTATCCCACACCAAACATCATTCAAAGCTAAATTTTTCCTCTAAGATCGGGAATAAGACAAGAGAGAGAGAGAAGTATGACAATTCTCCCCACTTTATTCGACATAGTATTGGAAGCTCCAGCCAGACCAATTAGGCAAGAAAGAAAAATAAAAGGCATCCAAATCAGAAATGAAAAAGTAAAACGGTCTCTGTTTGCAGAGGACAAGATACTAAAAATAGAAAATCCCTAAAGACTCCATCAAAAAATGACTAGAAGTAATAAATAATAAATTCAGTAAAGTTGTAGGATACAAAATCAATATACAAAAAGCTATTTAATTTCTATACAAAGATAACAAACTATCACAAAGAGAGATTAAGAAAACAACCCCATTTAAAACTACATCAAAAAGGAAACAAACCTAGGAATTAATTTAACCAAGGAGGTGAAAGACCTGTACACTGAAAACTATAAGACACTGAAGAAGATGCATATAAATGGAAAAATATTCCATGCTTATAGATTGAAGGAATTAATATTGTTAAATGTCCATTCTACTTAAAGCAACTTACACATTCAATGCAATCCCTATTGAAATTCCAACAGCATTTTTCACAGAAATAGAACAAATCCTAAAATTTGTATGTAAATACAAAAAACTCCAAATAGCCAAAGCAATCTTGAGAAAGATGATCAAAGTTGGAGGCATCACACTTCCTGATTGCAAACTTTATTACAAAACTATAGTAATCAAAACAATATGGTATTGGCATAAAAACAAATCAAGACACAAAGATCAATGTAACAAAATAGAAAGCCCAGAAATAAACCCATGCATTTACAATCAACTAATTTTGTGACGAAGGAGGCAAGAATAAACAATGGGGAAAGGACAATCTCTTTAATAAATGGTACTGAGAAAACTGGCTGGCTACAAGCAAAAGAAAGAAACTGGATCACTATCTTACACCATACACAAAAATCAGCTCAAAATGGATTAAAGACTTACAGATAAAACCTGAAACCACAAAACTCCTAGAAGAAAACATAGGTGGTAAGTTCCTTGCGATTGGTCTTAGCAATAATTTTTTTTGGATTTGACACCAAAATCAAAGGCAACAAATGTAAAAGTAACCAAGTGGGACTAAATCAAACTAAAAAGCTTCTATACAGCAAAGGAAACCATCACTAAAAAATAAAATGAAAAGAGAACCTACTGACAAATATTTACTATGAGGAGAAAAATATTTACTAGAGGAGAAAATATTTACAAATCATATATCTGATAAGAATTTAACATCAAAAATATAGAAAGAACTCCTACAACTCAGTAGCAAAATAAGAATCTGATTTAAAAATGAGCAGAGGATCGGAATAGACATTTTTTTCAAGAAGATATGCAGATGGTCCACAGGTGCTCAATATCAATGATCATCAAGATGATGCAAATCAAAACCACAATGAGGTATCACCTCACACCTGTTAGAGTGGCTGTTATCAAAAAAACAAGAAATCACAAGTACTGGCAAGGATGTACAGAAAAGGGAACCCTCATGCACTGTTGGTTAAGAATGTAAATTAGTGCAGCCACTATGGAGGTTCCTCAAAAAATGGAAAATAGAACTATCGTATGATCTAGCAATTCCAATTCTGGGTATTTATTACAAGAAAATAAAAAATACTAACTCTTACCCCCCAGATAGATATGTTCACTGCAACATTATTTACAATAGTAACGAAGCAACCAAAGTATGCATTGATGGATGAACGAATAAGGAAAATGTACACATGTACAATGAAGTATTACTCAGCCATAAAACAGACATATTGCCATTTGTGACAAAATGGATGGACGTTAAGGGCATTATACTCACTGAAATAAGTCAGAGAAAGAAAAAATACCATGCGATCTCATTTATATGTATAATCTAAAAAAAAAAAAAGAAAGAAAGAAAAAGAAAAAGAGAAAAAGAAATGCAGCTCATACATACATACATACTGAAAACAGATTGATGGTTACCAGATGTAGGAGTGAGGGAATAAGTGAAATGGGTGAAGATATCAAAAGTTAAAAACTTCTAGTTATAAAATAAATAAGTCATGAGATGTAATGTATAGCATGGTAACATGGATAGTAAAATATATTCCATATTTGAAAGCTGCTAAGGGAATATATCTTAAAATTTCTCAACACAAGAAAAAAATCTATAACTATGTGTAGTGATAGGTGTTAACCAGACTTAATGGGGTGATTATTTCATATCATATATAAATATCATTAAACTAATATAATGTTATGCATCAATTATACCTCATAGGACAAAATTTGCTTAAAAAATGGAATAAGCAACTTTGGGAGTCATTACCATTTCAATGCTATCTAAATCCAGGGGATTGAATTATTTCACTAAGACGGTTAAAGAACAGAAGTTGTACAAGGAGTGAGACCTGGGGTATGGGTGGAGGCATGAAGAGAAAGCAGCAAAGAAAGGGAAAATAGAAAACTAGGAGGAAAAACAAAATATGAAATTGTGGAAGGGAAAGGAAAAGACAGTTTAGAGGAGGATAGAGTGATAAACTTTGTTAAATGTTATAGGTTTAGTCAAGAAAGTGAAAATTGAGAATTAACTGAAGTCATAGAGGTCATCAGGGACACTGACAAGTAGAGTTTTCTGGAGTTGATGTGAAGCAAAAACATGACTAAAGCCAGATCAAGAAAGAATGGAAGAAGAGCAGTGCCTGAGTGGCTCAGTTGGTTAAATGTCCAACTCTTGGTTTCAGCTCTTGGTTTCAGCTCAGCTGGTGATCTCAGGGTCGGAAGATGGAGCCCTGTAGTAGGGGGAGGGAGCCAGCTTGAGTCTGCTTGGATTCTCTCTGTCCCTCCTGACCACGTGCTCCTTCCCTCTCAAATAAATAAATCTAAAAAAGAAGAAGAAGAAGAAGAAGAAGAATAGCAGAATATTATAGGTAGCAAATAAAATTCTGCTGAGTGAAAAGCAGAGAATTTATGGCAATAATGAAGGAAATGAAAAGAAGGATCTTTTTTCCAAGTATGCTGTGGTAGTAATCCAAGAAAGGGAAACATGATGCAAAAGGGAGATGTGAGTAATATGAAGCAACTATAGGAAAACAAGAGGAATTATATCCATCTCATAAAACCCCAGGCTGGAGTATGAGAGCAGAAAGGTGAGTTTACTGGGATTGACCCCCAGAACTACCTCTGGGCAGCTCTCTTTGAGATATCTCTCAAATATGATTTGATTTGATGAGGGGTTGGGTAATAAATACTAGGCACATGGAACAAAGAAGTTTTGCAAAGGCAAAAATCTTACTGGCAATTATTTCTTTCTCTCTTTGCAGTTGGCCATCATATTTTTGCTCCCACTATTTGATTTGCATGCCTAGGAAATCTTGTTTTTTTCTGAAATGTATTAAGGCTAGTAACATTTGGGGTGCCTGGGTGGCTTAGTCTGCCTTCAGCTCAGGTCACGATTCCAGGGCCCAGCCTCAAGCCCCACATCGGGCTCCCTGCTCAGCAGGAGCCTGCTTCTCCTTCTCCCTCTGCCCCTTCCCCTGTTCATGCTCTCTCTCTGTCTGTCTCTCTCTAAAGTAAATAAAAATAAAATCTTTTTTTAAAAAGCCTAATAATATTTGATACTGTTTTATGTAATTTCATCGACTATAACATAAAACAATGAAATGAGTGCAAAAAGAAAGGTTATTTCCCCGAAAATTGAATGCTTCTGAAAAACTTGATAAAAATGTTTTCTTGAAGTTACTGTTAATTAGGTAAGACAAGCAGACAAGCATACATATTGACAGAAGACATCATAAAAATATACTCTGCACCGAGAAAGCTTTGTAAGAATCTAAGTTTTTATTTCACTTTAAAGAATCTGATATGAAACTTCTATTTCGGAGGTGTGGGTTCAGTAAAGACACAATGATTTCCACTTAGGGAAACCATCCTCAAATAAAAAGTACAAATTCACCCTCCCCATAAACAGATTTTGTTTTTAAAAATCACAAAATGTGGGCGCCTGGGTGGCTCAGTGGGTTAAAGCCTCTGCTTTCGGCTCAGGTCATGATCTCAGCGTCCTGGGATCGAGGCCCGCATCGGGCTCTCTGCTCAGCAGGGAGCCTGCTTCCTCCTCTCCCTGTCTCTCTGCCTGCCTCTCTGCCTACTTGTAATCTCTCTCTCTGTGTCAAATAAATAAATAAAATCTTTAAAAAAATAAAAATAAAAATAAAATAAAATAAAATAAAAATCACAAAATGTGAAAGTTTTGGGTTATTAAATGTTTACATTTATATGTATATATGTGTAGATATATCTTTGTAATGATTCCCCATTTTAACTGGCTTGGTTAAATAAGAACCTGTCAGCTCCAACTCCATTGGATAAGAAGTTTCTGTTACTGTAAATGTGGCAAACAATGGCTAGAAGTCACTTTCAAAAATTTAAGTATCCATACTGGAAATATAGATAAGATGTTAACATACTTGCCATTCCTCCTTAAAAAAGAGTCTTTTCCTTGATCCTCAGAATCATCTAACAAAATCAGCTAGATATTTCCGACATATTAGTTTTATAACTGTAACATAGTGATACCCTCATGAAATGATGAAGACTAGGGCGCCTGGGTGGCTCAGTCAATTAAGCATTTGGCTCAGATCATGAACAAGGGTCATGAGATGGAACTCCAGGTTGGGCTCTTTGCTCAGTGGGGAGTCTGCTAGTGATTCTCTCTCCCTCTCACTCTCCCCCTTCCCCAACTCTTGCTCTCTCTCCTCTTTCTCTCTCTAAAATGAATGAATGACTAAATAAATAAATAAATAAATAAATAAATAAATAAATAAATAAATCTAAAATGAATTTAAAAAAATAGGACTTTTTTTTTGCCAGCTGTGACTTGCTTGCTGCCTGAATGTTTACTTAAGAATAATCTTTTCAGGGTTTCTGGTTGGTTCAGTCACGTAAGCATTTACCTTCGGCTCAGGTCATGATTTACAGTCCTGGGATGGAGCCCTGAGTTTGGTTATCTGCTCAGCAGGTAGTCTGCTTCTCCTTCTCCCTCTGTGCCCTCTCTCTCTCAAATAAATAAGTAAATAAATAAAACTTTAAAAAATAATCTTTTTAAGATTATTGGCCTAAATATGTGACGTTTTTCCTTGCATGCCTACTTATTCCATATTTTCAGCAAAGGTCATTTTATATTGTTCACTCAGCAACTTTTAAAGTATCAGTAAATATGTTAAATGTAGTTAGTAAGTTATTTTATGTGTGGTAAAGATGCAGATTATTGTTTTTATGTTATTTCACAATTATAGCCTTAAATATTAAAATATCATATGTTAAAAACCCATTGCCAATTATTAGTTTACTGATGATCTAGAGTTTGTGATAATATGATTCAAAGTTTACATCTGGCACTGTAAAAAAGGATTTATGAGGATCAAGACTAAAAGTTATTACTACCTTGAAAATATCTGCTTTCATTTTGTGACCCAAACAACTTTGTTTTGTTTTTTTGTGTGTGAAAGGAACTGGGATATATATATATATATATATATATATATATATATATATATATATATATATATATATCTGCTGAGTTGGAGTAATCAAATCACCTAATTCTACAATAACTCAGAAATTTTCTTGCAAATTGTTGCTAAGTTTGTTATCAAGCTACTTAAAAGCATTAATTAGGGGTGCCTGAGTGGCTCAGTGGGTTAAGCGTCAGACTCTTGATTTCGGTTCAGGTCATGATCTCAGGTTCATGAGAGAGAACCCCACGATGGGCTCTGCGCTGGGTGTGGAGCCTGCTTAAGATCCCCTCTGCTCCTCCCCGCTTGGGCACTCTCTCTCTCTCTCTCTCTCTCTAAAAAAAAAAAAAGTGTTAACTAATCTTCAGTTGAACCAGTTCATCAACTTTAAGCTTATAAATTTCTTTCTTTAAAAAAAAAAATTAAGCGAGATCACTAATTATTCTCCCTAATATACATCCAAATATGACTGGTATATATGAATTGGTCATTTTGAACATTAAAAACTTAATCACATATCATAAGGATAATGCAAAATATACTGAAAAATTAAAATTATTCCACATAAAATAGACTGGCATTAATATAAACTCTAAAACTAAAAAATAAAAATTAATGAATAAAAGCTTGAATTTAGAGGGGATGCACTAAATGGGTGATGGGTATTAAGGAGGGCACTTGTTGTGATGAGCACTGGGTGTTACATATACGTGATGAATCACTAAATTCTCCTCCCGAAACTAATATTACACTGTATGTTAACTAAAATTTTAATAAAACTTGAAATAGTAGGGGAAAAAAGCTTGAATTTAGATGTTCAGTTAAAATTTTGATCCTACAATGTTTTACATGTTGAAGTTCATTACTAAGAAAAGACAGCGTCCCTCTTCTCCTTCAACTATATCATCCACAATGCCAGTAGAGATACTTTTCTAAAACTGAAATCTGACTAAATCTTATCATCTCTCTCTTCCTTTGAAAAACATAACTTAAAAAAAAGCCCATATTAGTGATGTTCCATCACCTACAAGTTTCTTCATCTCTTGTTAGCCTGACCTTCCAACATTATTTGCTAGCACTGTACTTTACCAGATTGGCCACATGAACATACTTCAATTAATTCTTCTAAAATTTGCTAAGATTTCAACTTGCTTAATCACTAATATTTATTGACTGTGATTATATTTCCAATTTTAAGGTGCAGTACTGTGTGTAAACATGTAACTTTTAGATGATAAAATGCAGTCCTTGCCCTCAGGGTATAACAATATGCTCACTTTCTCTCTAAAATATTACCCATCTCCTCAGAGGTACCTCTTTACATTAAATCTATTTCTTCTGATATAGTTATCATACATTATTGTAATTATTTACACGACTGTTTCCCCCTGCTAGCCTATGAACAGAGAGAAAAGTAACAGTGTTATGCATATCTACACACTTAGCACCCAGCCAAATGAATTACCAACAGTAGTTGTTCAATGCTGCAGTGAATGGTATTCAATATAGAATGATCAAAAAAAAAAAAAAAAAAAAAAGAATGCCACTAAAAGGAAAATATCTTCGATAGCTACACTTTGTCATTATATAAACATACTTAAATAAAACTTTAATTTTTAAAGCTTTAAATAAAGTTTTAAATTAGCTTTAATTTTAATCTACAGTATACAAATTACTAGATATAGCTATGAATTAATAAAATGAGTCATCTTAAGAAGTAACAACTCCAAAACAGAGAGACACTACTACAAGAAGACACCTGGCAAAAAACAGCTATCACTGGGCACCTGGGTGGCTCAGTGGGTTAAAGCCTCTGCCTTCAGCTCAGGTCATGATCTCAGGGTCCTGGGATCGAGGCCCGAATCAGGCTCTCTGCTCAGCGGGGAGCCTGCTTCCTCCTCTCTCTGCCTACTTGTAATCTCTCTGTCAAGTAAATAAATAAAATCTTAAAAAAAAAACAAAAAACAAAAAAAACAGCTATCACTCATCACCCACTCAAAAGAAAACAAATAAAAGTTACTTGAAAGCAGGGGCACTTGGGTGGCTCAGTGAGTTGAGCGTCCGATTCTTGATTTCGGGTCAGGTCGTGAGATCAAGCCCTAAATTGGGCTCCATACTCAGCATGGAGTCCACTTGAGGATTCCCTCTCTGTCCCTCCCTCTGCCCCACTCTCACTCTATCTCTCACTCTCCAAATACATACATACATACATATATACATACATAAATAAAGTCTTAAAAAAAAGTTCTTCAAAAACAAACAAAAAAACACTGCCTTTTTGGAAATATAGGCATACTGTGTTTGGTGCTCCACTGCACTTCACAGAGTGTGCTTTTACAGATTGAAGCTTTGCAGCAATCTTGCCTTGAGCAAGCTATTGGCACCACTTTTCCTACAACATTTGCTCACTTTGTATCTCTGTGTCAGATTTTGGTAATTCTTGGAATATTTCAATTTTTCTTTTTTCTTGAGGAAGGAGATAAACCAATTTTTATTGTCTAGTATTATGTTATACAAAAATCTAGGAATAACAGATTTGTAGAGAATAAATTAATAGTAAATAAGAGGGCAATGGAAATAATTTAAATTTGAATAATCTTCCATGATATTACAATGAAAACCATCCCAAAATATGTGTGTGTCTGGCTTCAGAGTAGGTGTGTTTCATGGCCAAAGCAAAATCTGCCATAAATTTAAGATTTTCAATGTCTTGTATGCTCTCTGGGCTCCTGACAAAACCTTTCGAGGGTGCCTGGGTGGCTCAGTGGGTTAAAGCCTCTGCTTTCGGCTCAGGTCATGATCTCAGCGTCCTGGGATCGAGGCCCACATTGGGCTCTCTGCTCAGCAGGGAGCCTGCTTACTCCTCTCCCTGTCTCTCTGCCTACCTCTCTGCCTACTTGTAATCTCTCTCTCTGTGTCAAATAAATAAATAAATAAACAATCTTAAAAAAAAAAACAAAACCTTTTGAGATTTTCAAGAAAAGTAATGTTTTCCTGATGCTCCAGGGCTGTGCTGAGCTCCACTAACTCATCTGCAAGAGTTACCCACCCCTCAGCCTGCCAGGAAATCCATCAGGGGGTCATATAAAGTCCAAGATAAGGGATGGGTGTTAAGTGTCCTTCCCCTCAGGCTCACCAGTGGACTGAAAGATCATTTCCCTGGAGAAAATATCACTCTTGTCCTCCTCTTCTTGCCCAACCTCATCTTCTGGATAATAGTGACCATCCAGCAATAGGGCCTTCTTGCCACCATTCTTTATAACTTCAACCATGAAATTGGGAGTGGACATCAATTCAGGCTCCTGTTCGTCAACCCTGTGCCCTTGGGAGGGCTCTTCTCCCCATCAAATGTTGGCAGGATGTTATTGTTAATGTTGAAAGTGACAATGAATGATCTTTTCTCTAGCAACTTTCCCCACTACTTTTGCCCTGTCCCATTCACTTCCAGCTCCCAACTTCCAGACATCTTGGGGAGGGACTTATGCTTCTGCCTCTTCTCTTCCTCCTTAATTTCATCCCTCAGTAATTCAAGAAAAGCTCCATCCCCTGGGTGTACAGCATGCTGCAGCTGAAAACCCAGGATGCTTGAGAGCACAGGAGGCTCAGCTGATCCATCCCATTTACAGGCAGAGGATCCCTAAGTGCCCCACAAAAGGCCCACTTGGGCTGTAGCAGCGGCTGAGGCAACAGAGTTGGGACTGGTTGCAGAACCCCCTCCAACAGGGAAGCCCAGTGCATGGCAGAGACAGCACTGGGGCTGCAGGCATGTGTGGGCATGAAGGTTGACCCAGGTGGAAGATCCTACGTGGCACCCCACTGGAAGTCCTCTGTCTCAAACTTTTTCATTATTATTGTATTTGTTATGGTAATCTGTGTGATCAGCAATCTTTGATATGACTATTTAAATTGTTTTTCGGTACCATGAACCATGCCCATATAAGATGATGAACTTAATAAATGTTGGGTGTATTCTGATTGCTCCACTGATGGATCTCTCTCCCTCAACTTGGGCCTCCCTATTCCCCAAGACAGAACTACATAGAAATGAAGCCGATTAATAACCCTATAATGGCCTCTAAGTGTTCAAGGAAAAAGAAGAGTTACATGTTTCTTACTTGAAGTCAAAGCTAGAAGTGATTAAGCTTAGTGAGGAAGGCATGTTGAAAGCTGAAACAGGCCAAAAGTTAGGGCTCTTCTGCCAAACAGTTAGCCAAGCTGTGAATGCAAACAAAGAGTTCTTGAAAGAAATTAAAAAATGCTACTCCAATGAACACATGAATGATAATTAAGTGAAACAGCTTTATTGTTGATATGGAGAAGGTTTTAGTGGTCTGGATAGAAGATCACATCAGTCATAAAATTCCTTTAGGCCAAAGCCAATCCAGAGCAAGGCACTAACTCTCTTCAACTCCATGAAGACTGAGGGAGGAGAGGAAGTTGCCAAAGAAAAGTTTGAGGCTAGCAAAGGTATTTCATGAGGTTTAAGGAAAGAACCCATCTCCACAACATAAAAGTGCAAGGTGAAGCATCAAGTGCTGATATAGAAACTGCAGCAAGTTATCCAGAGATCTAGCTAGGATAATTAAAGAAGGTGGCTACATTAAACAACAGATTTTCAATATAGACAAAATAGCCTTCTATTGCAAGAAGAAGTGATCTAGGACTTCCACAGCTAGAGAAGAGAAGTCAGTGACTGGTTTCAAAACTTCCGAGAGCAGGCTGACTCTTGTTAGGGATAAATGCAGCTGGTGACTTGAAGTTGAAGCCAATGCTTATTTGCCATCCCAAAAATCCTAAGTCCTTAAGAATTATGCTAAAGCTACTGTAACTGTGCTCTGTAAATGGAACAACAAACCCTAGATGACAGCACATCTATTTACAGCATGGTTTACTGAATATTTTAAGCCTGCTATTGAGACCTATGGCTCAGAAAAAAAAAAGATTCCTTTCAAAATATTACTGCTTATTGACAATGCACATAGTCACTCAAGAGCTCTGATGGAGATGTCCAAGGAGATAAATGTTGTTTTCATGTCTGATAATACAACATCCATTCTGTAGCCCATGGATCGAGGAGTAATTTTTATTTTCCAGTCTTATTATATAAGAAATACATTTTGTAAGGTCATCACTGCCAGATAGTGATTCCTCTGATGGATCTGGGCAAAGGAAATAGAAAACCTCTGGACGTGATTTACCATTCTAGAATTCATTAAGAACATTTGTGATTCATGGGAAGAGGTCAAAATATCAACATTAACAGGAGTTTGGAACTGCTGATTCCAACCCTCATGGATGAACTTCGAAGGGTTGGTTCAAGACTTCAGTGGAGGATGTGGTAGAAATAGCAAGAGAACTGCAATTAGAAGTGCAGTCTTGAATATGTTACTGAATTGCTGCAATCTCATGATAAAACTTTAATGGATGAGGAGTTATTTCTTATTTGCTGTGTAAAGAAAGTGGTTTCTTGAGATGGAATGTACTTCTGGTGAAGATGTTGTGAAGGCTCCTGAAATGACAACAAAGGACTTAGAATATTACATAAACTTAGTTGATAAAGCAGTGGTAGGGTTTTTTGTTTTGTTTTTTTTTAAGATTTTTATTTATTATTTGGCAGAGAGAGAGGGAGAGAAAGCAGCAGGCAGAGCAGGCAAAGGGAGAACCAGGCTCTCTGCCAAGCAGGGAGCCTAATGTGGGGCTTGATCCCAGGACCCAGTGATCATGACCTGAGCCGAAGGCAGACATTCAACTTACTGAGCCACCCATGCACCCCAAGCAGTGGTAGGGTTTCAGAGAATTGACTCCAGCTTTGAAAGCTGTTCCACTGTGGAGACTATTATGTGACCATAAAAAATGATGAGATAATGCCTTTTGAGACAACGTGGATAGACCAAAAGTGTTATGCTACATGAAATAAGTCAGACTATGAAAGACAAATGCCATATGATTTCACCTCATAAGCAGAATCTAAAAACAAAAACAAAAGCAAATAAATAAACAATGAACAGAACCAGACCTATAAATACAGAGAACAAACTGATGGTTGCCATAGAGGAGGGGGGGAAGGGGTTTGAGCAAATCAGGTGAAGGGGGATGGGAGATACAGGCTTCCAGTAATGGAATGAATAAGACGCAGGAATAAAAGGCACAACAAGGAACATAGTCAATGATACTGTAATAGCATAATATATAAACTTGTCAAACACTAAGTTGTAGTATACCTGACACTAGTATAATATTGTATATCAACTGTAGTCAAATAAAATTTAAAAAGATATGCACATTGCTTTTAGACATAATGGTACTATTGCTCACTAAACAGACTATGGTATAGTGTAAACATAACCTTTATATACACTGGGAAACCAAAAAATTCATTTGGTTCACTTTATTGCAATATTCACTTTATTGCTGTGGCCATGAACAGTACCCACAATATCTCTGAGATATGCCGGTAGATTTAATAAAGGAATTAAAAATCTTAAAGGAAGCAACCACAGGAAAGCAGCTTAAATTTAGGTTTCTAAGGCAAAAATTCTTAAAAATGTGCTATTCCCTAATTATAAAAAAGGAGAAAAAAACATTGAAGGAAGCAAACTTCTAGCAATCTCGAATAGTTCATCTATTTACAATGTGAACTTTGTCAGATTTACTTACATTTCAAGAAGAAAATTAAAAATGCAAAGAAGAGGGGCACCTGGCTTGCTCTGGTAGAGCATGCGACTCCTGATCTCAGGGTTGTGAGTTCAAGCCCCACATCAGGCATAGATATTACTTAATTAAAAAATTTTTTATAATTAGTCTAATATTTTTAAAATGCAAAGAGGTACCTTGGAAGTTTCTAAATGGCTTTAAAAATAACATTTTACATTTTAAAACTTTATTTTAAAACATTTATTTCTTGACATGATAAATAAGTAATAGTCTGATTACATATAATAATATTTTTAATAACTTCTCAGAATTTAAGATCTATATCTATTTTTCTGGATTCACTTAAATAGAATGTGTGGAAACATATTGACTACAGTAGGCTTACATCACGTAATATCACATCTCATTCCCTAGAAAACGTGTTATTTTAAAAGCTATGAATGAGGGCGCCTGGGTGGCTCAGTGGGTTAAAGCCTCTGCCTTCGGCTCAGGTCATGATCCCAGGGTCCTGGGATCGAGGCCCGCATCGGGCTCTCTGCTCAGCAGGGAGCCTGCTTCCTCCTCTCTCTCTGCCTGCCTCTCTGCCTACTTGTAATCTCTCTCTGCGTGTCAAATGAATAAATAAAATCTTTAAATAAAAAAATAAATAAATAAAAATAAAAGCTATGAATGAAAAGCACATTATAAACATCTAAAGGTATAACATCACAGAATAGATGGTAGTCTAACCATTCACAAGAATGAACAGCTCTTTTCCGAGCTGTAGAAAGATTCTTTCCTAACAGTTTTCTAGGCAAAAGTACAAGTCTGAAGCAAATGAGAGTTAAGTTTCAGGTTTTTTTCTCCTACTCAACAGGCCTTACATTGCTTATTTTTAAAACAGGAGTTGTAAATGAAACAAAACAACTACAGGTGAAGAGTTAGAATCCTCATTAATTTCAGTTGCTGGTTGTCTTGCCAGTTTCCTTAGACCACTTTTGTTTCTATGGTAACAAAGGTAGACTCAGGAAGCAGAAGCAAATATTTTAAGATAACAGTTATATAGGGATAGTCAAGTACTGAATGGCAAAATATGAAAAGGAAGAATGGAACCACAATTCATATAATTTTAAAGATACTCAAAGGGAGGAGTCTTCCAGTCCATTACTTTTCCTTGTTTTCATGGAAAACTATTCACATTTTTATTATAACTTCTAAAAATTTTGATTCCACTCCCACTTTTGGTGGCCAAAAAACAAAACTAAACAAAACTCTAAAATCACCAAATGTCCAGATTTACCTTCCATCACAAAATTCACAGTACTAGAATTAAGGTTTTAAAATATGACAAGATATTTTGTGATCCTAACTGGGACTCCATTTTAACTTTGATTTTATTTGAAACAGTGGATTCTAATGGGACTTTTTATTTTCAAGCAAAGCAGTTACCTTTAAGAATGAAAATAAACCCTCTATTAATACTGGTATTAACCTTTCATATATATACGTATACTTTATATAATGAAACATTATGTGTCTGGAATACGAATTACTTCAGCAGAGTTTCTAAATATTTCTGGAGTCATCTTAAATTTGTGAGTATCCAAAATCATGACTGTTAGATCGTTTGAACTATGTATTCTTTGCTAAGTTGCTTTATGTTCAAACTATTTGTCTTCCTCTCTCAAAACATTGTCACTTCAAAGAGTCTATGTTTCTGTCTCTGTCTCAGTGTCCATCTGTCTCTCTCATTACTCTGGGGGAAGCAAGCTCCCATGTCAGAAGGAGCACTATGGAAATGACCATGTGACAAAGAACTGAGGCCTCCTACCAACAGCCAATAAGGAATTGTCAATAATAATGTGAGCTTGGCATCAGATCCTCCTCCAGCCCCAGTTGAGTTTTGAGATGACTGCTGTCCCAACTGGAAGCTTGACAGCCACCTCAAGTTAAAACCACCTAAGCCAATCCCAGTTTCCTGACCCACAGAAACTAAAATACAAAGATTATTGGAAAAAAAGCAGGTCAGGAAATGATACATACAGTACAATGCTATATATAAGGTTTTAAAACATGCTAAATAATGCTGATAGCTTGAGTATTTTTGCTAAATTAGATAATCAATAAGGCATCCTATTCACCTTTTTATTTCTTCCTACCTTAACTCGAAGAGGTCCTTGCCTAGAACAAATACTTAAGAAGTAAATGACAAAGTAAAGCATTAAGATGTAATGCAGTTTGGCCAAAACTTATACCTAATGCGCTCGCTCTTACTGCTAAGGGAAACAAAAATTTAAGCCCCACCTCTATGTGACAACTAAAATTTTGAAAATAAATGTTCATTTATAAAATACACGATGTACTACTCTGTAAACATCAGAAAACAAAGAGTATGCCCAAAATCTACATTTCGACCACTATTTGCAACAGTGAACATACAAACTTTGGCCAAATTTTTGCATCTTTATCTACAGACAATCTGGACTGTATCTCTGTTTAATTCTATGCATCCAAATATTAATCCTCTTATAAGAATGTTCCTGAGGGGTACCTGGGTGGCTCAGTCAGTTGAATGTCCCAAACTCTTGATTTCAGCTTGGGTCGTGATCTCGGGGTCATGAGATCCAGCCCCAAGTTGGGCTATATGCTCAGCAGGAGTATACTTCTCTCCCTCTCTCTGTCCCTCCCCCCACTACTTATGTGCTTTCTCTCTCTAAAATAAATAAATAAATCTTTTAAAAAAATACAATAAAATGAAAAATAAAAAAATAAATATAGTCCCAGCTGAGACTCCTTACTAAATGTTAAAAAGTTTATTTTGTAACCATACTAGTTGTACAATAATGTAAAGGCTTTACTAAGACATGCAAAACCAAACTCAAGGAGGCTGGTTAACATTCTTGCTTGCTCCTATGAAAATAATCGCCCATAACCTCATAGTAAGACAGCCTTTGGTGGGGAGGAAATCAAGAAAAATCTTTAAAATTACTATGATCATATCCCTCCAAAATCTTAGCAAAACAATTTCTTCTAAACAATTCAAATACAAATATAATTCCCCAGTAAACAGAAACATATGATTATCTGTAATAATTAAGAATATACAAATCAGGGGTTCCTGGGTGGCTCAGTCGGTTAAACGTGTCTCAGGTCATGATCCCAGGGTCTTGGGATCAACCCCTGCGTGGGGATCCCTGCTAGGTGGGAAGCCTCCCTCTGCCCCTCCCCTCACGCACTCTCTCTCTCTCGAATAAATAAATAAAATCTTAAATATATATATACATATTAAAATTATTCCCATTAAGAATACAATAAAACAAATTCTCAAAGTCCACGGGAAGGAGTATAAGATAGTACAACTTCTCCTCAGGAACATTTCATGAATATGTGAAAAGAGCCTTAAAATCTGAATAAAACAGCATTCATTCACCTAATCCCTCCCAAAAATCTACCCAAAAGGCCTTATACCAAAACTGGTATAAGGAACGCAATCATCAAAAAAGTCATGAAAAATACCAACACTCTAACAAGACTCTGACTCTATACATATATGTCTCCACAGTATAAGGGGCAGATTTTAAGAAATAAGAATATTCTGAAATGTCCCAACCCACAACCTGTAGAACTGAAGTTTAGGAATATGGAAGGCCTATAAGAGAAGTGGGAATCAGAGCTTGGCTCTCATGTTCACATTACAGAAAGACATCAAGGGGCCTTTTGGCCTCATTGTTTTAATTTATCTCAACCTGTCATTAGGGTTGAAAAGAAGCCAGCTTTATAAGTGATGATCAAATCTGACTAAGCAGACACAAGTAGACTCACCATACCAAACTCATAATCCACAGTATTAGAGAGTAGCAATTCTCCCTCCCCCTGCTGATATTCCCCATCCACAGGCATGTCAGGCTCTCCCTGAAGCAGAGGAACTGCTAAAATCAAAGGCTGACCCTCAAATATAGGATTACAGGTACATAGATCTCAAGGGATTCAGCAAAAAAAGTTCTAGGAGAAAACAAATTATATTTCCTGTTGCCTAGTTCATCTTGTTGCTTATCCCAAATATTGAAAATCATAAACATCTCAACCTCTGCCTAGCACAAATTATAAAATGAAAACACTTTAAAAACACTAAAGTAGGCGTGCCTGGGTAGCTCAGTCAGTTAAGCATCTGCCTTTGGCTCGGGTTATGATCCCAGGGTCCTGGGATCGAGCCCCAATTGGGCTCCCTGCTCAGCGGTGAGTCTGCTTCTCCCTCAGCCTGCTGCTCCCCCTGCTTGGACTCTGTCTTAAAACAAAACAAAACAAAACAAAACAAAAAACAACACTAAGGTAAATAGAGAAAGCCATCAAGAATTACCAAGTTGCCTATGTATTTAAGTAAATTTCAACTTCCTTTCTGAATATTGTTAGAGTCTTAATAGAAATAGATGAATACTTGTTTAACATGATTCTCAAAAACACATCTAGCAAACCAAAAGTGAGTAACACAGATAATGATGAAGTATTTGAAGCATCCCAAAAATCAGAAAACATTAAGGGTATGCTCAGGGTTAATACTAGTCACTTTATTCTTTACACTGAAGAATAAAGTTGTAAATATTAGAAGTGTGGCAGCGAAATTATCTTATGTTTACATATATAGAAAATCCTAGAGAATTAACTGATAAATTATTAGAAAAAATAAGAAAGTTGGGACGCCTGGGTGGCTCAGTCAGTTAAGTGGCTGCCTTCGGCTCAGGTCATGATCCCAGAGTCCTGGGATCAAGTCCTGCATTGGGCTCCTTGCTTGGCAGGGAGACTATTTCTTCCTCTGACTGCCTCTGTCTCTCTCTCTAATAAATAAATAAATAAAGTCTTTAAAAAAATAAGAAAGTTGAGTAATTCAATCAATGGCCTATAAGAATTATGCCACAATGTTCTGGGGGAAATTGAATGTTTTGTGGGGAAAAAAAAATAAAGCTGGGAGTTCACACTTCACCTCTTTCACTTAAGTAGATTCCATCTACGATAAAAATTCAAGTGTAAAGCAAAATAAACCTGGAGAGCCAAATACAAAAAGAATGTAACACTGGTCTTCTAAATACTTGTATTTCTTCCTATACTGAAAATAACAATATTGGGGGGGGGAGGGGGAATTCCACAATAAATATCAGAAAGGGGAAGAAGGGAAAAAGAGAAGGAAAAAGAAAAAAAGATAACAGCAATTTGCTAGACCTTGCTCATAGAAGTTCACAAGAGTCAACTGCTAAAATTTTTAGGAATTTTGCAACCCAGTTGTTAAACACAGTCATTTCTAAAAATTACATTATATAGGGCCAACTGGGTGGCTCAGTCACTTGAGTGTCTGACTCTTGGTTTCGGCTCAGGTCATGATCTCAGGGTTGTGGGATTGAGCCTGTATGGGACCCTATGCTCAGCAGGGAGTCTGCTTGGGATTCTCTCTCTCTCCATCAGTCCCTCACCCACTCACACTCACTCTCTCTCTTTAAAATAAATACACAGGGGCACCTGTGTGGCTCAGTCAGTTAAGCATTTGTCTTCAGCTTAGGTCATGATCCCAGGGTCCGGGGATCAAGCCCCGCCTTGGGCTCCCTGCTCAACAGGGAGCCTTCTCCCTCTCCCTTTGCAGCTCCCCCTGCTTGTGCTCTCTTGCTCTCTATCAAATAAATGAATAAAATCTTTAAAAAATATAAATAAAATACACAAGTGTTTTAAAAAATTATTTGTATAAACTTATTGATCAATAAATTATATTAAAATAAGGCAATAAACACTCAAAATTTATCACTTCCTAATTATTTTACCACATTTTATTATTCTCTGGGCTGTTGAGGTTATTTACATCTATTGTATAAACTTGGTACAGATACTGTATAATAATTGTTTGCCTGCACATTCCAACTCTGTTCAGTGGTATTAAATTGTTGGAATGAAATAGGCCATGTCAGGAGTATTTACACCAGGGAAAAGAGCACACACTATAAATCAAGACTCCCTCTGCCAAACACATAAACCAGTTGTTAGTATTTACCAGAACACCACTGCATAAATGTAAACCATTCATTATGCTTTGACCCAGCTATTCAATCTCCTGGAATGTTTCCTAATGAAATAAATTACAATATGCACAAAGGCTTAGTGATGTTTGATGTTAAATTATTTCATTATATATTATATGTTAATCAAGAACAGTTTAAAAGACCCAAACGTGGGTAGTTGAATAAATTATTACATACTGCTTGAAAATATTTAATGACATGAGAAAATGCCTCCTGATATAACCCAAAAAAGAATAAAGTAAAAAAGAATGAAAAACTACAAATACTTATTTTGTAAAAAAAGAAACAAAACACACAAATACTGACATAGAAAACAGATCAGAAATTAAAACTTTGTTTTATGAAAAACCAGCAAAGAGGCATTTCTAGTTGAAGAAATTTTTTTAAAAGATTTATTTATTTATTTGAGAGAGAGAACCTGATTGAGAGGGGAGAGGGGCAGAGAGAAGGGAGGGAGAAAACCTCAAGCAGACACCTTGCTGAGCACAGAGCCTGACAGTGGCTCAATCTCATTAATGTGAGATCGTGACCTGAGCCAAAATCAAAAGTCAAATCAGACATTTAACCAACTAAGCCACCCAGGAACCCCTTTCACTTGAAGAATTTCTGGTATTTGGAACTTGAACTCTGAAATTTCTTTCCACGAAAGCTCCAAACTGACTGCTATACACCCCCACATCCTCTCATTCCCTCTAATTAGAGGTACCCCACCTTCTAGTTAATGTCAATCAGTCTAACATGGGTTTGAAACCCCTATCTTCCCACTTCTCAAAGAATTTCTGAATTATATCCCCTGCCCCTTTATTGTCATTCTCATCATCAAGAAAGTCATCGTCAAGTCCATATTTCCTTCCTAGAAACTTGCCAATTTCTTTTCATTTCCCTTAAAAACAACAATAACAACAATCCAAACTCCATGTTCCTATCTCTTTAGCTTTTTTCCAAACCACTCCACTAAAACTATTATTGCCAAGGTCACCAATGTCGTTTTTTGCTTAATTTAATAGGTTTTTTAATTTGTTCTTACTTGATATCACAGAACCATTTCACTCTATGCCAGCGCCCCTCATTTTCTTTTTGGAGAGGAGGTTTATGAAACTAACTTGCTGTTTTTTCAATTATGAAGACTTTCATCTCATTAAATAAACTTCAATATAAAATAAAACAAAAATACAACTAATAGAATTTTGAACATTTGAGATTTTTATCTTAATATTTTCTGTATTTTTCAAAACTTTTGAGAATATTTTTAGTCAAAAATATACCTTTAATTTTAAAACAAATCTTGTACATCTAAAACTAACACAAGATTATATGTCATTTGTACCTCATTTTCTTAAATGTTAGAAAACAAACAACAAAATAATATAAAGAAAAAAATCAAGGACAATGAACATGATCAGCTGTAAGAAGGAATAACTAGCAAGTTGTAGAATTACATGTATAATTTACTTTTATCATAAACAAACATATGACACAAATATAAGATGAGAATTTATTTTTTAAAGGTTCAAGTTGTATTCTCAAATAGTCATAATTCAGGCAGCTAATAAGTATAATAGAATTATTTACCAGGATGATAACCCTACCTTATCAAGGAAAATTTATTTATAATATGCTCAGTATTATCTAATAAAATTAGTATTTTTATAAAGAATTATTACAAGAGGGTAGAAACAAAACAAAAATTTCACAATGCATTAAAAAGTTGACCTTGGGCGCCTGGGTGGCTCAGTGGGTTAAAGCCGCTGCCTTCGGCTCAGGTCATGATCCCAGGGTCCTGGGATCGAGGCCCACATCGGGCTCTCTGCTCAGCAGGGAGCCTGCTTCCTCCTCTCTCCTCTCTCTCTGCCTGCCTCTCTGCCTACTTGTGATCTCTCTCTCTGTGTCAAATGAATAAATAAAATCTTAAAAATAAATAAATAAATAAAATAAAAAAATAAAAAGTTGACCTTTAGTTATCTAGTTCAACACTCCTTATAACAGAGATTTTTTAGAGTATACAGCAGAAATGTGGTACAGATACTAAGTGCTGATGGGAAGCTAGTCCTTAATACGAGCATTAAAGGGTAGTTTTACTAGCAAAAAGGAATGGGGAAGGGGATGTCTGGCAGAGCATGCAACTAGAACTTGGGGTCAGGAGTTCAAGCACCACTTGGGGTACAGAGTTTACTTTAAAAAAAGGAATGGGGGGCGCCTGGGTGGCTCAGTGGGTTAAAGCCGCTGCCTTCGGCTCAGGTCATGATCCCAGGGTCCTGGGATCGAGGCCCACATCGGGCNGGGCTCTCTGCTCAGTAGGGAGCCTGCTTCTTCCTCTCTCCTCTCTCTCTGCCTGCCTCTCTGCCTACTTGTAATCTCTCTCTCTGTGTCAAATGAATAAATAAAATCTTTAAAAAAATAAAGAAATAAAAATAAAAAAAGGAATGGGAAGAATTATATGTCAAAGAACAAAATATATGAGAAGTATCTATAAAAACTCTGGTGAGAAGATAATAGGCTTTTTTTTTTTTTTTAGAGAGAGAGAGAGAGTGTGAGTGTGAGCAGGTGGGGGGGGGCAGAGTGAGAAGGAGAGAATCCTAAGCACACTCCATGCTGAGCCCCTGAAGTGGGGCTTGAACCCATGATCCCAAGATCATGACTTGAGCCAAAACCAAGAGTCAGTTGCTCAACCCACTGAGCCACCCAGGTGCCCCAGGAAGAGGACATTTTTTAAGCTTAAAAATGGAAAGAATGTTTAAAAAAATCTGAAGAAAAGACAAGTTAGTATTTCACATTTCTGTAAATAAAAAACTATTAAAAAATTAAAGAATTATAATATAATAAAAGCATAATACTTAGAAGAATTTATAAATAGCTTATAATAAATATACTAAGACCTCTGTGCAGTAACAGTCAATGTCAAAGACAAATCACAAAAGAAAAATAGGTTAACTGAAAGATGCTCATTCTAATTAGTCTCAGAAATGCAGATTAAATAAGGTATAATTTTTTTGCAATGGAATCGGCGATGGCTAAAAATCATGAATGTAACCCAATCCAATGAAGATGTAGTGAAATAGGTATGATTACCTACTACTATTGAAATACCATAAACTCACACAATCCTTTCAAAAGCCAAGTTCACAAGACATATATTAGGAGCTGTAAAGTATTCCTGCCTTTAACCCAATAATTATATTTTTGGTAATTTATCTTATGAAATGATGTCAAACAGCAACAAAAAAGCACTATGCATAAAACTGTGCACTGAAGCATTATCCTTAAAGGTCGGAAGTAAGGAATCAATCTATCTGTGTGAACAACCATGTGCTCCACTATTAGCATTCCATATTAGCACAAGGGAAGAATCAAGTAACTCTATAAGAAGGTATGGGGTTGGGAAAATTTCAAAAAAATAACTCTTTAAAAGTCTTAGAAAATAAGCAGATTTTACCAAGCAGAAAGAGAGGGAATAAAAATTGCATATAAGTCACATGATGTGTATCATCATGGATTCATGAAAAGTCTGTCCTCATGGATCCATAAAAATTATGGTATGTTTGTAATATGTTTAGAACATGCAGCCTCCTATCTCCCAGTGGTTTTCAGAAAGTGATGTTTGGCAGTGGTTTAAATACATGCAGAGCAATAAATGCAAACAAAAATAAAAAATATGAGGCTAATTGGATGTGAGTATTCATCTTCATGCAATGTGATCCACCAGGAGTATATAGCAGAAGGGTTTTAAAAAACAGATGAGAGTTTATCTTAAGCTAAACTCATCATGAGACTGATAGGATGTATTAGAAATAGTATCTAACCACTGGCAAGTGGTAAGCCACAGCCAATATCTCTTGTTCTTATTTATTTATTTACTTACTTACTTGAGAGAGCGCACACACAAGCAAGGGGAGGGACAGAGGGACAAGCAGACTCCCCACTGAGAGGGGAGCCCAATGCAGGTCTCAATCCCAGTACCAGTACCGTGAGATCATGACCTGGGCAGAAGTCAGATGCTTAACTGCTCAGCCCAGGTGCCCCCAATCTCTCTTGTTCTTACTTTCAGTATCTGGAAAGGAGGAAATAGGTGTTCAGCTACATCAGATTATTGTTAGAGTCATAAGAAATAGATGTGCATGCAAGGTATTACAATCTCCACCTCCCCAAACTAGCTCAACCCCATTCCTTTAAATTATCATGTACCTCATATTTATCCTCCTACGTATTCTATTGCTATTAGTCATTACCACCTGAAACTGGAATTTCTGCAATAAGTCACTGGTCTTTCTTTTAATAGTCTCTACTTCTATACATTTAAGAGATTTCCTCCAAATCTACCTTTCTAAATTTTTAATCGTATCACATCTTTCCTTAAAAATATATTAGCTGGGCACCTGGGTGGCTCAGTGGGTTAAAGCCTCTGCTTTCGGCTCAGGTCATGATCTCAGCGTCCTGGGATGGAGGCCCGCATCGGGCTCTCTGCTCAGCGGGGAGCCTGCTTCCTCCTCTCCCTGTCTCTCTGCCTGCCTCTCTGCCTACTTGTAATCTCTCTCTCTGTGTCAAATAAATAAATAAAATCTTAAAAAAAATATACATATATATTAGCTAACCCAAACCCCTTTGTAACTTTATCTCCCACTACAAACAAATTTTAGTTAGGCAGGTTTCCCTCCATGCTCTCCTTTGTTCAGATTGCTGTTCTAAAATATCTACTACTGTAGGGGCACCTGGGTGGCTCAGTTGTTAAGCATCTGGCTTCAGTTCAGGTCACAATCCCAGAGTCCTGGGATTGAGCCCCGCATCAGGCTCCCTGCTCAGTAGGAAGCCTGCTTTTCCCTCTCCTGCTCCCCCTGCTTGTGTTCCCTCTCTCACTGTTTCTCTGTCAAATAAATAAAATCTTTCTAAAAAAAAAATCTACTACTATAAGTAAATAAATAAATAAATAGAATATCTACTACTTCCTTCAAAACCCAACTGAAGTTCCACCATCTCCTTGAACACTTTTAACTCCAAACCAATATTTTTCTTTCTTCACATTCTGGGCTATCAATAGCAATACTTTAGCATATAAACTATCCTGAACTGTGCTACCTTCATATACAATAGATATTTTTTTTCTTTTCTTCTTTTTTTTTTTTTTTCAGTTAGGCAGGGAGCCTGGTTCTCCCTCTCCTGCTGCCCCTCCCCCTCACTCATGTTCTTTCTCTCTCTCCCCCTCAAATAAATAAAATCTTTAAAAAAATAATAAAATAAAATAAAGTGGGCTCCATGCCTACTCACATTCTTGAAATCACGACCCTGAGATCAAGACATGAGCTAAAACCAAGAGTGACGCAGGTGCCCCCAGTAGAGACTCATCTTACTGGGGCACAGGGGATCGGTTCTAGTTAGTAGGATATATAAAAATATAGTAAATATTATCTTTGACATAACCATACTGGAGACAGATACAGGATCTCTCAGTAAATCCAACACAGCCCATTTCCCAGCATTAAAGTAGATGTCATTTACGTAGTTGAGTTCCAGATACTCATAGCTGGCATGCATTTAGGAGCTATGATATACAAAAAAAAAATATTTATATTAAGACATAAGAGCCACACTATGAGAACTACCCAGAGAGCACCTGACTCCTGTATCCTGCCTATAGATAACTTCACTGAATGAATGATGGTTATGGAAATTGTTTTTCCTTCCCCACCCTCAATTTCCCACCCCCATAAATAATTGAATTTCAATGGGTTAACATCACAAAAAATAAGATCGTACTCTATGCACATCCTTTCTTTCTAAGTAAACTATGACCTCCTTAAACATATTATCAGCTATACATTTTATTTCTGAGCACTTTGAATTGTTTCTAGTTACTAACTAATAAATGTCAGCCTGATTCTTGTTCTCAATTTAATGATCAATTTATTTAACTAATCAGTACTGCCTAAGATGTGACTATCTGCATATCACAATAGTATGAAACATGAAAAAATAAGTAATTTTTACTTGTTTCCATGGGTAACTACAGGATTACTTTCAGGCCTCTTAAGAAGTCATGAGACTACCAAATACAAAAATAACCATGCATTTTTAACCAGGTAGATGTAATTAATTCAGTTGGTATCTCTGGAATTAAGCTGAAACATATCAAATGCTACCTATTAAGAATAAAATACTTGCAATAAATTGCAAAAAAGAGACTTATTTCACAAAAAGTGCCTCACATTAAAGCAAAAAAAGGTCAAATCAAGATACTATGTCAATAGAATACTTCATTAAAAACAACCCCAGAAAACCAAATACTGGAAAGTTCTGGTCACAGTCTATCTAGCTCTACCACCACCAGTACCACCCCCTGCTCCTGGCATGCCTTATTCCTATCCTCCCATTTTATACATGGTACAAAAGCACTTAACAAATTCTTTAAACCAATTCTTCTCCTTTTTGAATTTTGGCAGTACATTTATGAACAGTCTTTCTGGAAAGGGAAGGGAGAAAAAGCTTTCACCTAACTGGCCAAAGTATTACATGTTCTCTTCCTGGACCGGCTGTTTACTGTTTACACAGCCCTTCCCTAACCCTTCAACTTCCTACTTCAAATCCCCAAGGTATGATTATAGATAAGAGTTATTTTCTCTAAGATGCTGAAAATATTAATGACAGTGCATAAGAAGTTAATGCTAAGGTACTTAAGCCACAATGGAGAAAATCTTGAGACTTTCCAAGAGGACTCAATTGTGTAACAGTGTTCCATTTCTCTTAACCCTATTTAAAAGCCTCCTTTAAAACTGTCTCCTTTTTTTGATGATGGTACGACCCACCCCCTAACAACACTTTCTTTAGCTCTGCAGCAGTAACCCCTCTTTTTTAAAATAAAGAGATTTGACCCACAACCTCTGTCTGTTACGGTTGCCTGGCAGACCCTATTTCTTCCAGTATGCTACACTAACCCATAAAAGGAGAAACACATCATTCTGTGACTTACAGGCTGCTCCCTGATTTTTTCAGATGCTCATGATGCACTTTGCTGTTTCATATGTTGCCATAATGGTTCATGTCAACAGTAATACTTTTCCCAAGGAAGTCCAGAAGTAATGTTTCAATAACCATGTCATCATGAAACCAGAAAAAGTATGGCTTCTCTCTAAACTCAGACATTAGACAGCCTTCTATTTCTACTCATTTCCAACTTCAGTTTATCTCAAAAAACATCTTCATATAAGAAATAATTATGTAAAATTTTTAAGGTCTTCTTCTGACACGTCTCTTGCAAGTGAATGGTCATCACAACATTGTAAATAAGGAAACTGAAATAAATTTCATTATCTTAGTGCACTAATAATGAAGGAAGGAAAAGTCTAACCACTGAAAATTAAGACCTTATACATTTCTGTGTGAATTTTTTTTAATCTTTCCTTTTCATACTCTATTTTTTTAAGTAGGCTCCTCACCCAGCATGGAGCCCAGCGAGGGGCTTGAACTCATGACCCCAAGATCAAGACCTTAGCTGAGATTAAGAGTCAGATGCTTAATGGACTGAGCCACCCAGGTGCCCCATACTGTCTATATTAAATGGTATTTCTACTATTACCGAAATTCAGTACTGATGTAATTACAAATTGGGGCTATAAATTGTTGCTTTTTGTCCTTATGGATATTCCTATTATTGACAGTTCAGCCAGTCTGTTGTCTTTATTTATCCAAAGTAACTAAAAGTAGTAAAAGTGCTTTTATTTAATGATTTTATTCATTTATTTGATACAGAGAGAGAGAGATCACAAGTAGGCAGAGAGAGAGGGAGAAGCAGGCTCTCCATGGCGCAGAGAGCCCGATGTGGGGCTCAATCCCAGGACCCTGGGATCATGACCCAAGCCGAAGGCAGAGACTTAACCCACTGAGCCACCCAGGCGCCCCGTAAAAGTGCTTTTTGAGGCAGTCATTGAATCCCCTTGGAAAGTTAGTTCTTCACCAGTAAACTGAGAAAAGGGAAACAAAGATGTCCTCTCTTGCTCAGTGTTCTTAGCAGGTATGACCATGCATTATGTTTCAAAACAAAAACAAAACCACTTACAAAGCATTGTAAGAGAATGAAGGAGAAAGGAGTGGTTCTGATTAATCTTACAAGAAACACAATATTTCAATAACTCTAATCAGAAAGGGCAGTTCTGTCCATTTTAAACTGGCCTCCACAAACAACAAGATCATACAATCACCGAAACAGATGATTTGAAACTGATTAACCCACCTTCTCCAGAAAAAGCCAAGCAGTCATTCTTGAAAGCAATGGAGGAAAAGAAGGATCCCATAACATTCTTTTTCTTCTGGGAAAAGAGGTGTGGGTTGGGGTAACCTCAAAATGTTGCCCAACCACTCCATATAACTAATAGACCTAGCTTTGATTTATTTGTTCTATGGGGGGCTCATAATGCCCTTCTTTAATTGGATCCTTTCTTCTTGATCTCTAAGTATTCAGAGATTTTTCTTGTTTTAATTTAATGCTACCTAAACCAAAAGAGCCTTTCGAATGATTCCAACCAGAAGTCCTCTCTTCCCTATTCTGAGCTTTTACAAACTTTCAACCATAGGTCTCTAAGAATGCTTAACACTGCATTCAGTATAAACTTGATGAAAGATGGTAACTGTCCCTTTTTTCCCTATTATTGGTACTAGAACAATAAAAGTGTATCAAATACCAGTGATTCTCCAGTGGTTGTCATTACTGAGTCAATTCATTTTTTCAAGTAATGGCTACATTTTCTTCTGTTTTATTGGATTACTAATATTTTATTTATTTATCCTTAAAGTTTTATTCAAGTAATCTCCACACCCCATGTGGGGCTCAAACTTACGACCCCGAAATCAAGAGTCACATATTCCTCTGAATGAGCCAGCCAGACGTTCAAGTGTTACTAATATTTTAAAAATTGAGTTCATTATCTCATCTTTCTTTTTATCTAAATATAATTACGTGTTGTAATCAGAACCAAAAAAGGCAGACAAGTAAAATCTGAAACCTTCATTTTGGTGAAAACCTAAGAACTTCTCTTTTTCTGATCTATCAAGAAGTGGGAGAGGAAGGGAAACAAAACTTATTTGAATTTCACTTCCTTTTATTTCCTCAGTTTATTCTGTGATGAGATTCCAAAAGAGCAGGAAAATAACTGAAAGTACAACAGTCAAAAGACAGACAAAAAGGGGATACGATAATTCACAAAATGACCAATGTAACCTCAAATAATAGCTAATTAACTGTGTAATAAAGTTATTATCACATACAACTCAAAACTAAAACATCACACACCGTCCTTTAATAACCTTTGAATTTATTATTTAGAAAAAAGTACAGCCCACTATCAGCTAGATTAAATTTGGCCATATATTCTATTATATTACCAACATCTCCAGCCATTTGTGAAGCCAAGAAAGAGTAAAATGCACTCTTAGGAGTGGTACTCAACCTTGAAGTGCTGAAAGCTACTTCATCATCTAGCATGGGGACAAACACAAGCATGCTCATGTGAACAGAACACTACGTTGTGTAGAAGGCTCAGTATAATCACCATCCTTATAAATCACTCAGGTATCCACTTATTTTAACATACACAAATCAAGGCAGAGCTTCCCGTGATTCCTACAAGGATATCTGAAATCACATTCAACATTTCTCCTCCCACTCTTCTCACTGAAAGCTTGAGATACAAAGGTTTTCTCCTCTTCTTTCAGTCACTACTAGGCAGCACAACAAGCAGGAAACTATTACAAGTGGACTAGCTTACACATATTATTTAAATACTGTAAGAGCATAGCTGTGCTTAATATTCCAGAAGGGACCAAAAAAGCAGAAGAGACTCCTTATTAGATTTCTTCTAAAAAAAAAATTAAAGAAGCTTTCTGGTTTTAGGATTAGCATTATTCTAATCAAATTATAATGTCTTGTTGCTCTTCCTTTCTGTCTTGTCTTACACCACTCATAAACTGAAAGTACAGTCACATTTCTATATATTTTGTGAAATTGTTTTACAGGCTAATTAATCACAATCTATTACTTGGGTTGTTTAGCTACAACTATAGATAACTAGCAAAATATAATTAACAACATCTTCAAATCAAAGACAAAATTATAAAACACATTTTCAAAAAATAACACTGGTTGTGTAATCTAGGTTTGTTTCTGGCCAAGATGAAATATATATGGGTAATACATTATGGACCTTTTACACTTGGTTCTTTCAAAGCTTCTTCATTTTATTCAGCATTTAGTTTAAATTAAATATTTAAAATTGAAGCTGTTCTATGTTGCAAACACAGCTAAAATGAAGAGCTTCTGTAGCAGCAGTGACCAGATTTTAAATGCAGGTAGATCAATAAAAAAAAAAAAATCACCAAGCACAGGCTCCATGTGTGAGTGGAATGGTTTATAATAGCTTGCAAATGACTATGTGCTTGCTGTAACCAGCTGTTCTTAAATTATGAATATGCAACCAATTCATGTTAAAGCCAAATCCCAGCACTATTTCTACAGAGAAATCCCAGTAGTTTTGCTTGTTCTACATGTTAGCTCTGTTAAGGATACAAATAGCAGTAAGCTTCCGAACAAATAGGACCAAACTATTGGCATTTCATGCACTGGGTCCATTATCACAGTGGGGGATGTCAATCATTGGTACATTCCTATAACAGCTCAGGCAATATGACAATGATCTCGTAAGAAAAAAATCAAAATCTCTGCAGCATACTCAAAATCCTTCTGACAACCTAATGCTTTCTTACTTCAGCCAATCAGAATGTCAGACCTGACCTACTAGAAGACTTGCATCAAGCCTGAAACATTTAAAAACATCAATCATAAAAACAAAGACAGGACATTGAATTATACAGTATTAACCTCCAGGGTTTGCATACAAAGACCTTAGATTTATTTATGTCCCAGTGAGTTAAGAGCTTCAGTACACCGTTCTTTACACCAAACTGACTGCCAATTTGATGAACCTCTCTGCCCTCAGCAGGAGTGCACCGTCTTTGATTAATGAGTGCATGCTTGTGGAAAAGTGTTAAGAGGAGAAAACAGTGGAAAAACACACAATTATGTCTACACATAGCTGAAGTACCAATGCAATAATTATCTTCAAACCAAATGCTCCTTTTTCCTTAAATACACATGCACACATGCACACCCACAAAATTAGTAAAGGTTCTTATCTATATATTACCTACATTATTATTATCTCTAATACTTATTTTTTTGAATGAAAGGCATTCAAAAACCAAAATACAAATCAAATTTCATAAATTATAAAAACAACTATTTTAAAAGCATCAATTAAAAAAGGATAGAAAACACCCCATCTCATACAGTAAATTTTTAAATATGTGGGATAAAAACTATATTTTTACCTCTTACCCCTATAAAAGCCTATTCATTTTAAAAAATCTGTTACTCTAAATATCAAGTCTATTTGGGCGCCTGGGTGGCTCAGTGGGTTAAATATCAAGTCTATTAAATATTTTACATCTCAAACTGTATTATGAATTACCACAATTTACATAACATTCAAAGTAGATTTGAAAGTCATGTAAATTTATTGTTTTTCTTTCAGCAAATATGTTGCCAATATTTTATAATTCCATGTGTAACTGCAAATTAATTATACTTATTGCCCATAATTTCAAAGTTAATAGGGTCAACAGAAAAACTTATGAAAGTTTTAACTTTTTATGACTCTTCTGTTTAGAATGACCAAATGTGGAAAAATTCCTGCTTACATGATGGGATGCTGATCTGCACTACAATTCAGACCAAATTATCTGTAAAAATGAGCTAAGAATTGAGATACCTAATAAAAGTTTAAATTTAATATACAATTTACCATAATTTAGTTTATATGAACATCTGCTTTGACCCAAATGTTATGAGTAAATATATTTCTTAAAAATTGAATCATAGGCTAAGGTAACAGAATGATTTTCTTTTTAAGGAACTGTATGGCTATTATATAAAAAGAGTTGAGAAAGTATATTACCTGAAAGAAGTCTTAGTAATACGTGGTCTATTTAAAAGGAAAACATCTCTATAAACCTATAATTGCAGGAAATCATAATTCTGGAATCATTTAGCACTGTATTAGAAATGTTTACAATTTATTTATATTGTATAGGAAGTCCTTATAATGGTATTTAACTCAGCAAATCATATATTCTAATCACCAATTTCACATTTTCAGTATTTATTAAAGGCAAACTATTTTAAATATGTTATAAATTTTATGTGTTTTGAAAAATTGTTTAAATGCTTATGGTACATAAAGATTTAAAAATTAAAAATGAGTAAATACTAAAACTAGAAAAGATCTCCTGATATAGTGGTAACCTATATCATATATCCTTAAAGTTATTATCCTACAGGTTTTTTACACATTTTTAAAAAAAAAATGTTTTCCTCTATTGGAATGGTCATAATTTATTCCTCCTCTTTCCTATCTCCTCTCCTATCAAATAAATAAATAAAATAAGTAGAAAACATTTAGTTATCAATAGGATGATTTGACACCTTAAAAGATACCATAGTCAGATAGGTGAAACTATCACTAAAAGTTACTAGGTATAATAAAAATATCTCAATTTTTAAAATCATTAAATGACCATTAGTCAATTATTTAATATCTTTACCTCCTTATAAAGAAAATTAAATATAAAATTGCCCATTTCCTCAATAATTCTTTTCTCTTCTGATTACCTTCTGCAACAAAAGTTTAAAGAAATATTTAAACAAGTCAATATTTATTAAATAAAGCACAAGTTTAAAAAATCTTATAGTATGAAATACTTAATTGTATATAATCAAAAACTTCTTAAAATACCTAACTAGGTATTTAATTAATCCCTCAGGATATCAAGTATATTAAAAATCATTAAGATATTATTTCAACTAGGGGTCAAAATCACACATTACTTTGTGCTAAATAACTTCTTTTGGTAGTCCTAGCTAAGACTAGGTCAGAAACTCAGAAACTACAATTTAAAATCTTTTGAGAAATCTTTAAACCTAAAAGTAATCAAGTTTAACACATTCTTTCACCAATTCAAGGAGATAAGACAGAAAACTGGAACTTTCATCCAACTGTGATATCCTACATCTTGTATAGTAACACAAAAGTAGCAACAAAGACATTAACAATTGCAGTTCAAGCTGGGAGTGACTGTTCTGTTTCAATTCAATGACACCACTAATGGCTTCTTAGCAGCTCCATGAAATCAACCAGCTGTCAAGTTGATGCATCAGAAGGAACAGTTATGCACTCCCATAAGAAAAAGCAACACATCAGGATGTTTGGCAAAACATCTGCTCCTTTACACTGCAGTTCTATAATAAACATGCAAACAAAGAAATGAGAGAAAGGGCAACAGAATTAAAATTCCAAGGTTTCCATTACAGTCTTAAACGCATTTTAAATAAATGACATAAAAATAAAAACAAATTTCTGCCAACTTGAATACTTTGTTATTTTAAATCTTGAAAAATGCTAAATATAATTACTCAGATTCTTCTAGAAAGGCAAAAGCTACATAAAAATCTTTACATTTTAAAAATTGAGAGTAAACTATATTCACCAGGAAAAATTATCATAATGTACAAAACTCAAAAAATATCAAAATACATCCTTCCTTCATTCATAAGTACCTAGCAAATTATGCCAACAGCATTCTAATAAATGCATTTCCAAGACTGAAAACTCTAAAAAAAATTTAAGTAGTGTTTGAAAGAGTAAATGCTACTATAGTTAAGCAATAATTTAACGTATAGGAACATTAAAGATACTATTCTCTGGATTTTAAAACATCTGCCTCCTCCTACTTCTCTCCAAACCATTATATGAATACAATATTAAGTCCTGATAAATAACTTTCTTTTTACAGCATACAATTTGATCACCTCCCCTGAAAGACTCTTATTTATCATCACAGACTTAAAATAATTTTACATTCAGTCATTCATTTCAAACATTTGTAAAATATGACTTTTTTCTATCTGAAACTTACAAGTGCTTCAATGTTGCCTAAATTATTGATTATGCAGCACAGTAACAATATGTACAGTGTTTACAATAGGTGTGAGACATCAAATGTACTTAACTACCATTTTCTTAAACTGCTTATCCTCTGTTGCTTGCCATTTATAATCTGCCAAATCTTCTAGTCCTTTGTTGCATGTATAATTTAAAACCATCTGTTCTATGTGCTTTTAACTATTTAAACATTTTTCACCTACCTACAATTCACATAAATGCCAGACATTCAATTCAGTCAAGCTTTCTATATAGCGTTTTACATAAAGCAAATTCCAAGATAAATAACATAGCAAATAATACCAAAGAAGACTGCTACAGAGATAAAAGCATACTACATACAATGTAAATTTTTATGTTAGACAAACCTTTTCAATGTATTCAGAATTGTTTCTATTAGTTTTTTTTTTTAGTTAATTGTAGTCACTGTTTTTTCCCAACCCAGAAGACAAAGAGAATGCAAATTAAATACAGACAGTTTCATGTCCTTGTTAGAAGAGAAGTAAATATGCTGACTGAAAATGACTACAGGAGACAGAATTCCACTTTCCCATTCAATTTACAGTGCCTCTTATTTATATACCAGTCAGTGTATCATTAAGTTTGGTCATGTGACCAACCGAACTTCTGTGAGATAAAAAACTATTTTAGACAAGCAAATTACAGTAACACTAATTTTTATTGTTTATTTTTTCATAATGGCTGACAAAGAGCTTACACCTTGAAGTTATAAAATATATTTTAAAATAAATTTTGCCTTTTAATACTAACGACATTTTTGCCAACCGTTCCGTATCTGCTACTAAATTTTAAAAGTATCCAGTATCTCCAGGTATTTTAACAGTTGTATCTCTCCAAAATGTAAGGTAATATGTAAAAAACCAGATTATTTAATTACAAACGGGGATCTAGGTAATCTAAAATAATTATAGGTAAAATATTAACCAAGCTGATTAAAGAAAAATCCACAGCAGAGTGGGGTAAATGAAAAAGGAATATACTGATTAAAAATAACACTTGAAACCTTTAAAGAAAAAACACATAGACAAAAAGCTAGGTGAATACCAATGACACTATAAAAGTTTATACCATCTTTTTGCACATAATTTTCCACCTGTTAGCAAAACGTAGAATGTGTAGATGCTGAGTGTTCATTTTGAAAGCAGGACCCCAAAATAAGCAACACACTTATCTTTAACCAGTAAGTTACATGGTCCTTTAAAACCGGGGAAAAAATTAGGTGAAAAATTAACTCTAGGGAAAATTTCTCGATAAAGTTTACATGACGTCACTGAGCCCCCTGAACATTCCCTAAACTTTGAGTCTAATCCAGACACACTTTTTGCCTTTCTAAAGCTTCCTTCCCTTTCTCAAAAATAAAAAAAGGGAGACTTGGGAATAAAAATTGCCCAAGATGGCGAAACGCTTGTTGTTTAGAGGGCAGGAAAAAAAATGGAGGATATTGTAATATACACAAAGGGATAAATTTCAACAACTCGGCCAAGGACTGCAGCTGCTTCTCTCTTTATAAGGAAGCAACACACAAAAGATAAATACAGAGGGAGAGAAAATCAGAGAAAATCTCCCAAACAGCAGGGCCAGCTCCTACTCTCCAAACACTTCCTTCCTCTCCCAAGTCCCAATTCTGGGGTTCATGGAACTACTGTAACAGGAGGAAAACCGCGAACGAGGAAGGGGGGAGGGGAGTGACAAGAAGATTAAAAGAGCGAAGAAGAGTTGAGGGCTGGCGGTTGTTCCCGGGGAAGAACTGCTGGGAGACAGACATTACTGTAGCAAAAGCTATGCTCCTCTAACCCTCTGTGCACAGGCATAGATCTTCCCAAGTATCCAGATCTTTTCCCGGTCCCACCTGCCCCCATTACAACACCCCCCACCGCCAACCCATTTTCTATAAACTCTGGAGCTCCAAGCTACACAGAGAAAGCGAAAGAGGCCCGGACTTCGGGGGGTTGGGGGGGGTGCCAGGAGCAGATCATCAGTCCTAAAGGGAAGAGGGGGCGGAGGCAAAAAAGGGCAGCAGGAGGCGGATTGGGGGTGGGGGGGTATCTTGAAACTACCCCGGCAGGGATTGGGGGAGCAGCGTATATTCCCGGGTCGGAACGGCGATCGCAACAGTGCCAGAGGTTATCGTTTAAGAAGGAAAACTGTTGGCGGCAACCCGAGCGCTGGGAGCCGGAGGAAGGAGGAGGCGCGCAGCCCGGGCGGCCGAGCGGGGCGACCGGCACAAAGAAGGCGGACTGGCGGCGGCGGCGGCGCCTGCGGCCCTGCTGCACCGAAGTCCCGCGCTGGCAGCTAGGAATAAAGTTTACATTCTCCTGAGACCGCACCCCCCACCTCCCACCCAGGACCGCGTCCTCCTCCCTCAAACTCCGCTCGGGACCCCGAGCACCGCCCCAGCCTTCCAGCCAGCACAACAAAGAGACACACCGACCGGCGAGGGTAAACAGCCGCGGAGGGCGAGCACGGCGGGCAGGGCGAGCGCCTTGAGAGAAGCAACTCCGGAGTCCCCGCTCGCAGGAGCGTAGTTTCTCCTGTTTTGCTAACAACCGGCTTTGTAACATTCGGAATTTTCATCTTCACCCGCACCCCTCGCACCCGAAGATTTTTAACTCACCTTTACTTTCGAACTGAGAGTTGCGGTGGATGAGATTTTTGCCTTTCCCAGATGGTTGAAGGTTATGATTTTTGTTTTTGGAAACCCTACCACCTCCTTATCTCGATTATTATTTTTGCAAGGAAAGTATAAAGAGAGTTGGAGTGGAGGTGAGATTTGTGATCGAGAAAGCCCTTGACTCCCTCCTTCTCCGCCTTCCGCCTCTCTCTGATTAGTTCCTATCCAGCAGCAGATTGAAGCAGGAGATGATTCTTCTCAAGGTTTGTTCAGCAGCTTCACTTCTAGGCGAAGGCTTCATGAACCAAGTGACGTCAACCAACAAGGCTTCTCTCTCTCTCCTCTCTCTAACAATGAAAGTTGCTGTTAACAAGGGAAAAAAGAGAGAGAATTGTTTATACCATTTCAGTTCCAATAATAAATGACCTATCAGCTCCTAAAGGAGCCAAGGGAGGGAGGGGGGTTGCTTCTTCCTCCCAAGAATACTGTAGCTTTGAGTTTGCAACCGTTCCTTGTCCCAGGAAAAAGTTAAGAAACTTAATATTTTTTTTTTCTTTCCAAAGTAGGACAGAAAATGGGAATGGAAACCTAATTTAAATAACCGTAAACTGGACAATAGGGAGCATAGATTAACCATTTCCACCTAAACTTTTTTGTCTGTAAACTCAGAATTCTGTTGAAGTCTATAAACCAACTAAATTAATATGCCAGGAATTCGTGGATATTTGGAACTCAAAATAAAAAGCAGGACGCAAGATGGTCCCGGGATAAAACTCTGCTGCCCAAACACGGGCAAGTTAAACTAGTTGTAGTGTTGATGCATTGAATTAAAATTTAAATAACACACTTTAAAACAGCAAATCGTTTTAAAATTAGAAGTTAGAACTGTGAAAGGTAATCTCAATTGTAGTTTTTCCCTCCAATTTCTGAAGTCAAAAGGAGGGGGGTTAGCTAATTGTAGGAACTGAACACTTTTTTAAAAAATCAAGTTAAGCCTGGTAGCTCATAGCTCCATCTTTAAACTACACAGGAGGTATGGTTTTATTTACCCCCAAAATCTCCCAACTTTCTGTTGTTTACCCTTACATTTCTCCCTCACCCCCCAACCCCAACATCCTCAAACCAATAAAGTTAAAATAAAGGTGAAGTACACCCTATTCCCTCCTGGGTACACCACCCCATAGCTTCCTAAAAATTATTTTTAAAAAGCTGTAACTTTGGCTAACACTTTTTTACACAAGAACATATATAATTTTTTTCATTGAGGTAGTGTTTTTCCCCCAGAACACATTGAAGTCTCCAAGTTTATATAAATAAAAATTGCATGATTTAATTTTCAGGATGAAGAGCAAGTGAAAGGCAAGCCACAGAAGAATAATTTGACCATATATGTATATTTTGTACATACATTTGAAGATAAATGTATCTTAAAAGATGCTATTGTTTTATGTTTCCTCTTCAGCCACTGGCTGTGATTTTAATTGTGCTGGAGGATCTTCATTAGTATTAACACATGGGGAGATTTCACAAAGCTGCTTCATTAGGGGGGAAAAAAAGCTTGGCAGACTAGGTCTTTTTGCATGCACTGAGAATGTCAGCCTTACCTCGGTCATTTGTAACATAATAAGTGCAAGTACAATGATTGCAATGCAGGAGCACTGGGGGAAGGGCAGAAATACTGCCTGTCTAATAGGGATATCTGAAAAAAAGGCTGCTCATTACACAGTAAAATGTATGCTAAAAATTAGTGAAGATGATGTCTCAGGAGACTGATGCTAAATAAATTAATGTGCTGATATGTTTTTAATTATTATTTTTGTAGTAGTTTATTTCGTTCTCAGGATTCACATTGAGCAGCAAAGCTGTGCTAGCACTTATTGATTTTTTTTCCCTGCCACATTCCCGGAATACAGATTTTAATCATTTCACTACACCACACTCGGTAATTTCATTAAAAACTGGAACCTTCCATCGCCAGAAAAGCATTTAATTTCAATGACATACAATTTCTCTCTTAGCAGAAAACTGTCTCTATAGTAAAAGCTGGCCTAAGGTTCAAATGCATAATTTAATCCTGAGTTTTCCATGCTCTGCATTCCTTTGAAGCTATAATTTGAGTAACTACCTAATAACTGTAATAAGGATAATAATTTCCTTATAATATATTATTAACTCATATTTAATTAACTCAGAGGCCAAGCTCTATACATGTATGACTGGGTCAAGAGTTCTACCATCTCAAAATTTACCAATAATGTTCCAGAAGAAAATATAGATTAAAACATAGTGTGAATGCTAGCATTTAGATATTCCAGCCAAAATAATTAATCAAAAAAGTTCATGAATTTTAAATAATAGCGGTCATTACTCAAACAGTATTTTAAAACATTTGGAAGTAAATAAGGCAACTCACTGATATTTCTACATATAAAGAATTATAGTATTAATATTTCAACTATCATTTCTGACAGTTTAATCACTGGCATTACTTTTGAGAAAGTACTCAATTTTGAAAAGATTTTTTTTAAAAGGGCTAGATTCAAGTTGCCTCAATTTTTATACGGAATTCTCTCTTGAAATAAAGTTAAATGGCACTTAAGCAACTTGGATAACTAAGGATACTTAAATACTTCAAATGATATACAGCAAAATAAAGTTCAATTTTAGCTTCCAGTAATATTTTGAAATGATATTGAGTTGAAGATGGTACTTTGTTTTTCCAAACACTGGGTTTCATAAGGATATGTAATTTATATTGCTGTTTTTAGAGAAGAAACCTGTGGGAAAAACATTTGACAAAATAAAATTCATTTATTAAATTTTGAATATATGCCTAATCAACAGAAAACACTTACACGGTAATAAAAGTGATTAACTTACATAAAAACATATAAAAATAAAAACTCATATTAAAAATTCCTATCATCCCTCTACTTGATTTTAAAATCATAATCCAAAAAATATTTTTAAGAGTATATATATATAATTTCAAGTTGCAGCCATATACAACATAAAAGTTGTCTTTTCCTTGGTTGAATGATGAAGTAACTTGTACAAAATAAGACTCACTGTTGTCATAATGTTGGAATAAAGGATAAAAGTGATAATAAAGAACTTTATTGTCTTTAAAATATTTAAAACTATATTTTATTACCAAAACTATATATATTTATTATTCCAATAATTTGAAAAATATTTTTGCAACACTCCTAAGGTTGAAATGCAGTTAAATGGAAATCAATAATTAACAAAATAGTTGATAAATGAAAAACTCAGATAAATAGCTAATATTCATAAAATGAATTCCTACATTTCAATAAAAAAGGTTTAATTTGTTTATTTAAGTATATATTTTTGGTGCTATTTGGTAGTTCAAATATATTAATTATCCAATTTATACCTTTAAAACTGATTTTTTATTTATTTTATTTTTTTATTTTTTTAAGATTTTATTTATTTATTTGACACACAGAGAGAGAGATTACAAGTAGGCAGAGAGGCAGGCAGAGAGACAGGGAGAGGAGGAAGCAGGCTCCCTGCTGAGCAGAGAGCCCAGTGTGGGCCTCCATCCCAGGACGCTGAGATCATGACCTGAGCCGAAAGCAGAGGCTTTAACCCACTGAGCCACCCAGGCGCCCTAAAACTGATTTTTTAAAAAAGTACACTAGAAATTTAAAACTAGATTATTCCAGTATTTGCTACCCTCTATGAAATTGTGCTTAAATTATTTTTTAACATGATTCCTTCCCTTCTTTAAGTTATCACATTTGATTGTTTCAAAGATTATACCACAGTCATAGAGCTGGAGGGTGGGGAAATAATTACTACAATTATAAAATAATTTCTCTCTGGTAGCATTTAGTTCTGTACCTAGAATCATCATCTAAATTCATTTTCAGAATTGCAAAAGAATTTAACAAACACTTTTTTTTTTTTAAAGATTTTATTTATTCATTTGACACAGAGAGAGATTACAAGTAGGCAGAGAGGCAGGCAGAGAGAGAGGAGAGAGGAGGAAGCAGGCTCCCTGCTGAGCAGAGAGCCCGATGCGGGCCTTGATCCCAGGACCCTGGGATCATGACCTGAGCCGAAGGCAGCGGCTTTAACCCATTGAGCCACCCAGGCGCCCTCAAACACTTTTTCTAATATTATTGATAATTATTTCTGAAATTCTATGTAAGATATATACCTATCCCATGCTAATTATGCCATCACTATATGTAAATTGTTGCATTTTCTTCTGTAAAGAAGCATCTATTTTTAGGACCAAGATAGAACTTCTCAAATAGGGAGATATAGAGATAAAGATGGTTAAATATCTAACTTATTACTATAGGTATTATACATGGATCTTCAAAGGATAAGGAATTGACATGTGTGTTGAGAGATCAAAGTCTAGGAAGGCTGATACAAAAAGCCAATATGAGAGATCTCAATAGTAGAACAAGCTGGCCACTGTCATGTCTTGTTTCAGTTTCAATCAGTACAAACTAATGAAGAGTTATTTGTTTTCATTTATTGAACAAACATTTGAGTGCTCGCTATATGCTATGCACTCTGATAGAGACTGGGAAAACATGAAAAGCTCACATTCTGGTTGATGTTGAAAGTATGAAATTCCTGGGAGATTAGAGAATCACATAAATCACATTATAAAGACACAAATAATAAAGTTTTGCTAGAATAAAGAGGATGCAGCAAATAATTCTGACTGTGAGTCTAAAAATAAGTTTTAATAAAGGGATGCCATTTGAACTGCATCTCAAATACTGACAGCCTACCAGGCAATGGTTCAGAGGGGCAGATCCTAAGTAAAAGAAACCGTAAGTTTAAATACAAAGAACTACTAAGTCTGGTATCTATCCACTAGTGAGAAGTTCACGGAAACAGGAATATTCATTGTGAGGTATGGAATACCAGGGATGAAGAAGGAAGAGGAGGGTAGGACCTGAGAGTGAAAGGCCTAAGATACCATGGTGAGGTGACTGAATTTATCCTGAGAGCCAACAAAAGTCAGCAAAGGAGTGACATGATTAACCTTGTTTTTAGGGAGCAACAAATATGTAAGCAGTAAAAATGATAGATGGTAGTCTGACCAAAGTGCTTAACAGTTCATGAGAAAGATAGTGAAGGACAGTGGCACTGGAGGTTTAAAGCCAGATGTTTTTGAGGTAAAATGTGGATTTGGTGACCAACTGAAAACAGAGGGAGTTAAGGGACGGGAAGGACTGAAAGAAGACTACAAGGATTTCTGGCTTAAAAAACTGGGTAAGTGCTGGAGTCATTAGGTAAGATCCAGAATATATAAGAGAATACAAATCATAAAATAGTCATGAATTAGAACTTAAATTTATGCCTTATAAGGCCATTTTAATGAGATTATCATTAAAGTTTTTTTTTATTTTTAATATACATACCCAGGCCCAATATCCAGAGATTCAATAGGTCTGGGGTGGAAAGCTAGTATTTCTTCTCCTTTTAAAAAAAAAAATTCTGACAGTGATTCAGATATACATTCCTGATTAAGAACAGTGTTACAAGCATAAAATTGATTACAAAATTCTTTTGGAATAAGAAAAAAAAAAAATACAAGAAAAGCCCTGAAAGAGAAGAGCATTGGAAGTGTGTGTGGCAATCTCATATCAGATATTAAAATACACTATATATGTAGCTTTTGTAATTTATAGTTGGCATTGGCACCTGAGAAAAAGATCAATGAAACACAATAGAAAATTGAGAAATTTACTTAACTGCATATGAAAATTTAACATAGATAAAAGCTGTATCTCAAAGCAGTGAGGAAAAAACTGACTTTTTAATAAGTGATGTTGGGATCTGCATAGTCATAAGAGATAAATTTGGATCTGTTCTAAGGACAAATTTTAAAAACATATTTAAATGTAAAAATTTGAACCACACAAATACTAGGAGAACTTATGGGTCAATTCCTCTATAACTGGAGAGTAGGGAAAACATTTCTTGCAATGGTCAAAACTAGATGCAATAATGTGAAATATTGGTAATACATAAAATACATTCAAATACATAAAACTAAAAAGGTTTTATGTGGTACGTAAAAAAAGGTTTCATATGACAAAAAAGAAAAGAAAAAATACCACAAGTACAATGACAAATGAGAAGCTCAAAAAATATCGTAACTTATATGAGACAAGTCAATAACCCCATATATAGATTATCTAAAAATGAATAAAAGACCAACACCATGAACAGACATTTAACAGAAAAATAAAGGCAAGTGCCCCTTAAATAGAAGTATTCTCAACCCTGCTTATAAGAGAAATGCAAATTAGGAATCACTGAGATACTATTTCTCACCCAACAAATTGGCAAAAATCCAAAAGTTTAACAACACAGCCTGTTAGTAAGGCACTTATGGGAAAAGGACCACTCTCAAATATTGCTTGTTGGAGTGAAAAATGGAAAAACCTCAACAACATAGAATTTGACAGTATCTAGCAAAGTTACATATGCATTTTTTTTTACTAGCAAAATCAACTTACAGGATTCTGACCAACACGGATGAAAATATAAAATAAATATATATAAGAAGATACTCACTAAAGTATTGTTTATTATAGCTAAAGTTTGGAAATAACCCATATGTTCATCATAGGAAAATGGGTGAATTAATTAGGGTATACAGAGTGGAGTATTATGCAATTTTTAAAAATGAATGAGAAATATATATAGTATGAAGTATTTCACAACCACAGTATATAATAAATTTAAAAAAGCAAGGTAGAGAAAAACTTCTATCATATGCTACCATTCATCCATATATTTACTTAATTTTTTTTTTTAAAGATTTTATTTATTTATTTGACACAGAGAGATAGATTACAAGTAGGCAGAGAGGCAGGCAGAGAGACAGGGAGAGGAGGAAGCAGGCTCCCTGCTGAGCAGAGAGCCCGATGTGGGCCTCGATCCCAGGACGCTGAGATCATGACCTGAGCCGAAAGCAGAGGCTTTAACCCACTGAGCCACCCAGGCGCCCATTTACTTAATTTTTTAAATGAAAGGAAAAATCAAAACCTTAGGGCGCCTGGGTGGCTCAGTGGGTTAATGCCTCTGCTTTCGGCTCAGGTCATGATCCCAGGGTCCTGGGATCGAGGCCCGCATCGGGCTCCCTGCTCAGCGGGGAGCCTGCTTCCCCCT